>JBAMJV010003435.1:0-38605 GCA_037951105.1 Echinarachnius parma
AGGTCAAAGGTCACAGCTAATTAATATGCAAAAAATATATTATTCTCAAGATATTTCAAGAATCCTTGAAGGATGACATGATAATTAATACTGGTATGCGTTCAGTTAAGTAGATGACCTGATTATAGAATTTGGTCATTGGGTCAAAGGTCAACAGGTCAAATTATTGTAGTTTATTTTTTATCTCACAAAAAAATGCCAGAATTAATGTTAGAAAGAGTACTGTAGATAAAAGAAAATTCTATGAAAATGTTTGGAGCACAGGTCAAAGGTCACTCGGATAATTACCAATTCAAACACAAAAACTTACTGACATTGGAATCATGTTACATGAAACATGAAATATGAAATCACTTGAAGATATGCACTGTGCCATGCTAATTTGAGAAATAAGGTCAAAGGTCAGATGTCAAAGGTCTAATATTTTATTGTTGCAATTACGTTTGTGTTTTGGTTTTGATATTTGATGGTTCCTCAAACTAAATTCTGAAAAAGATAAGAATTTCAGTTATGTCCAAAAAGATTTTTGATCAATAGAGGGCGCTAGGCTGCAAATTTGTGTCATGCGAACCATCATTTCAGAGCATCTGGGTTATATTACCCATTCATCTAGTTCTGTATAGATTTTGGATGACTACATCAAAATTATATTTATCGTATTCATCTCATCAATATCTCCCATATATTGTACAATTCTGAGGTCATGCTGTTACCGTCACGCTGTTACCGTGCACAGATACGTTTATGATATCATATTTACTATGAACATTGGATTTTTTCTACATATTTATTTGGATGTTCTAGCTTGATGTCTAGTACAAAGAATCAATGTGACAAAATTGCAAAATGTTCCTGCAGTTCACAGAGTTTGCTTAGTTTCTTACCATGTAAGAAACCCATGTCTTTTAGCCGTCACGCTGTTACCGCAGATATTGATATTCATAATTCAGTGGGAATTTTGATTTTCTTTCCTATTGTAAATAATTGGTAGGATAGTGGTAACAGATGCATATCAAAATTTGGTTCTGGACATTTTTATTTTGTGAGTTATTTAGACTTTCATCATGAGAAACACCCTCAGACCGTCACGCTGTTACCTTGGAATTGGCCATATGTACTTTTTAGATGGCCCCCATCACAGTAAAATTCATTACCTTTAAAATTGTACATAATTTGTCATATTCAGACGAAGGCAAACCCTATGAAAATGAGTGACAGAGATTTGGAAAATGGCTTAGCAGTTTTAAAACAAGGGAGAAACGGGCCACTTCAAAGATTGCCGCCCATTCAAGCACTGTAATCTGAGTAATTTTTATTTGATGAAAAAACATACTTAAACATGATTTCTGATGATCAAATTTTATAGAAGGTAGATTAAAATACCTTCATTCAGGAAATACAAACATTCTAAATCTCATATTTGTAACCAAAATTTATTTCAGCTAATAACAGAAACTACAGTTGAATCAACACTACTAGTATTATGGTGTGTCCATATTCCTCCATAATAACAAAAGATCCTCCTTTATCTAAGTTTGAAATTTTCAAGGTGATAAGGGCATTTCCACGGTAACTCGCGTTACACTTTATGGTACATTGACTACTTCAATGTGCAGTAACTCACATTATTTTATCAAACTGTAGGCTGATTTTATCACCAAGGATTAAGTAGATTTGCACTAACTAGATAACACAAAAAAGACTGACAGAACTATATTTAGGAACCTTTACAGAAGAATCCTGTTTGGTAACTCGCGTTACCAAAAAAAGACATGGACAAAATTCAGTAACCCCTAAAACGTGAAAAGCACCATTAAAATATTAATCCTGGTCAAATATGTTATGTGCTAATTTGACATTTGTATGTGTCCTAGGCTATGAGTTAGTATTGCACAAAATTTCAAAGAATTTGGGAATAAATTGTAGGATGCAGAATTCCAGCATCACCACCGCCTGGTTGGTCGAAGCGCGCTTCACGACGATAACGGTGGTCGAACTCATTGTCACATCCGCGTCGTACATCAGATCGTCCCCCACAGAGATTGTAACCGATGTTACGCCCGACTTGATGAGCGGACAGTCCTGTGGCCGAGAGCACGATCATGACCCAGGACCAGCCCTAGTTCCACTGATCTCTAAATATTCTTGTGCAAGCCTTTACGGTTGAATGAGTAAGGGAAGTATATGTGTGATCTGCTACATTCTTTTGAGTTTTATACTATTCTAGCATATTGATATCAATGAGTTAGAACCAATGATGCTAATTACCATGGTAAATATCGCTGGTCCGTAATCGGGCCCCTGGGCCCAGGTACCATTCTTGTCCTGACGGTCGCTGAAATGGGTGCTACGTCTGCCCAGATGGTCACGATGACCAAAATCACTGTTTGACTCGACACTCGAAGTTGTCCTGACGGGGACTCCGGTTGCCGAATTCGTCACCTCATCCAGTCCAATGGTTGAAACTGGCACCACGGCAGGCCCCACTGTCGAATTCAGCTCTGCCCTGGCTGGATGGAGAGCAGCTGTAATAAAAAAACAAATAAATTTCATATTTATATTTTGCATTTGAGCCATTGGCATGAGGAAACTGACATTTTAACAGGAGATTGTCACTCAAATGTGTGCTTTCAAGTTTCATCTCGGACTTGGAATGGATGAACAATGACATGAAAATCTATGGGTGGGTTTGCACTACGAGTAGTACGATTTCCAGTAAATACACATTTTTAATGTGAAATTTGAGAGCATAATTCACTAATATCCCGTTGAGGTACCTCAAATTAGAAATCTTATTTGACAACTTTATCCACCCTAGACCCCGGCAGACTCATATATGGTCGCATGTCACAAGGTGGTGAAATTTGTGTTACATGGTCAAAATGGTCAAAAAAAGTATTTTTAGATATGTTATAGATATTGTCAAACTCTAATTATTCATACCATTTTCACCTTCAAAATGTTGTCGTTAAGGCATAATTGCATAATTAATGACTAATTAGTCCATAGACTGCAATGTAAATCAGAATTTTCTAATGCGTTTTTCTCAAAATGGACCCTTTGCACTTAAGGCAGTCTAAAATTGTAATACTTTCATGTATCAAAGTCATATTTTCAGGATATATTATGGATACCCTAATAATCAAATTGAGAAGTGAAAGTTAATTCTAAGTCAAGTCAATAGGTTGTTAATTACACTTTAATTAATTGCCTAATTATACGGTACCGCAGTTCAGCAATACTGATGCTCCTATGAGTCTTTGAAATATCTTATTGCCAAAAAAGTTGTCTTTTTACCTGCAGATATTAATGTTTAGTTAACAGTAACTTCAAATTGGAAGATTTCTTAATTAGCATACTTTAATTTGGCTAATTACCTTAATTAACTGTCATGTGTAGGCCTACACAATACGGTGTACAACCTAGCTGTTCTCTCAAAATAATAAAAAGGCCTTGTACAAAAAAATAAAATGAAATTCATGTTCAAGACCTATAAAATGTTTTTATATTTGCTGTAAAATGGATAATTCCATAAAGCAACAAAAATTAAATAAGATAAACAAACAATTTTGACATGTAAATTACTCATTTCCTCCTCCTCCTCCTCCACCTGCTCCTCCTCCACCTGCTCCGCCACCCCTACAACTTGTAATATATACAGCTGCCATTTTTTAGTATTAACTTTGTTTTCAATAGTATTTTCCACATTGGTAGCCCTATTTTTCAGCTTTAAAATGAGACCTTAACTGGGTTAATAGGACAAGGGGTTGCTGAACTATGACATTTTTTCTTCACAAGCGTTCAGAAAAATGTAACAACCCACCCTTTTTGTATACCAGTTGGTGACATGCGACCATATACATTTTTATTTGTTTTGTTACATTCCCATCCTAATGTATTGTTCAGAAACCAGTACGCTTTATCGATGCACCAAACCCTCTGCGCTACCGGTCTATAAGCACCAGTATCCATTTCCATATGTGGAATGGAGAGCCAGGGAAAATCATGGATAGGCCTATAGATGTGTGCAATCTGCTGGACAGCACAAACACATTTTCAGAAATATATAACTTTTGAGGGAGATTTGCACAATATCTAGCATTGCCAGTGGGTCACGATATATGGGGCATGTACAAATAGATGTAGGGCAAGTTAACTTATGGACTAGTTTGCTTGCCCATCGGGCAACTGATATTTATTTTCAACTAAACAAGACTGTAAGCAAGCTTGCTGTAAGTGTAACACTATGGCAAATCACGTTCTGGCAAATAGTGGCATACCTATTGTACAGGGCAATTTTTATATTTTGTTGTAATTTTTTCCTGTAAATATTTGAAAGGTGGACGGTAAACCAACTTGTTTGGAATCCTACACAGAATGAACATGTTTTATGCCTGTACGATGTTCATGGAAAAATGGACACTTCAATAACTGTTTTCCCATCTGGCATTTGCCATAACATGTACTTACATATATTCACGTTTTTTCTTTGGGCAAGAAAAATGTGGCATGAGCAAATGTGTCACATAAATAGACATACCTTATTTGTTATTGTCCTTTCTGCTCCACTGGAAAAGTGAAGAACTGCTCTCATGCCGTCATCAGTTCCATGATCTTGAATTAGTCCTAAATGCATAAAAATGGGAACAATAATATAATTATAAAAAGAATTCATTTTAAAAATACAAATTGGTTATCAACAAATTTAGAATTAGATACATTCTGGCAAGCTTTATAATTAAGGGCTCTGAATTTTTGCCTTTAAGTAAATGTAAACGTAGTCAAGAAAAGAATTTAAATTATTTCTAAAAGAGATGTTTGGGACGGTATCTTAAATGCATTAAACATGTATTTCGTACTTCAAAACAGCCAAAATGAAGTTTTTCTGAAGAACGCAAGATGCACGAGTGTTGTTTTCTTTTGTTCACGATTCCCTGACCCCGCAGTGAGCAGATAACAAGGGTACATTCGCACAATGGAGTATTTCCCAGGGGCCATATTTTGGAGGCGCAAGCCGCAAAGGAGCCTTGGCCCCGGGGATGGTGGGAAGACCCTGGCAGATACGGTCCGGGTCGTCCATGGTAAGACATTCCTCTCTAAATGTTCATACATGTCCAGAAATCAGTAGGCTTTTTGATGTACCAAACCCCTCTGGATCTGGGCTGCTGGTCTATAGTATAAGTACCAACACCCATTTCCATTCATCCAATGTGGAATGGAGAGCCGGAGAAAATCATGGATAGGCTTACAATCTGCTGTAGCACAAATGCAGCAGAAATTTTGTTGAGAAAGATTTGCAGTTTGCACCAATTCTATCCGTGCACCAATTCTATCCGTGCCAGTGGGTCACGAAATGGTAAACCAGTGGCCATATTCATAAAACCCCGATAAGCTAGTTGGTTGATCAAATTACGATTTCGATGTCCGCTAGGCTTAACTGGTATTCACAAAAGGCCGATAGGCTAAATTCGCTATCGTAGTCAAGGCCTGGCCTAGCATGACAACCCATCTGTCTAAATTTCACAAGCATTTGGTATTCCACGACATTGTTAGTCGAAATGCGAACAATTACAACAATAGATCTGCGGTGCCGACTAAATGCATTGAAATCTATTTATGCCGGACGTTCTGAATAGAGCTTTGTTGGACTTAAACAAAGGCGTGAAGTTGAATGACGACCTAACACCCAGCTAATTTTTTCTTATTCACCAAAGCCAGATAGGACAAATTTTAGCGACACTGGACCAAAAATTTAGAGGTACTCTGATGTACCTCTAAATTGCTAGCAAGTAACAATCTGCCCGGTTTTTGTGTGTATAAGCGTGTGGCGCGATCGTGAACATGGCAAGGAGAATATTCAAATAAGGGATATTAGAGATTTTTATTATGATAGCGTGATGTTAGTTCAAAATAGTTCCCCAAGTAACATACTTTTTCCGTGTTTGTCCTAGCATCTTTGTACTTCAGCAATAACATCTTTTATCAGCTTAAATTACATGTTTTTATTTGTCCTTTTTGTGACATATTAGCTTACTTTTGCAGTTCGGATTGATTTTATGTGATTTCAATTCTGTTTTGATGAATCTATCTATATAATACTATTTAATGCAATTTCGTTTCTGTTTTCACGGCAATTGAATAGTTTCTCTTGTCATGCTATCATATTATAAGCGTGGCGGAGCTTGATCGTAATGAGGAGGGAGATGTATTTGGTTTTACTTCATTGGGGTGGCTATGAAAACATGTGCTTATGCGTGATCCCTCCCCCCCCCCCCCCCCCCCCCCCGCCCCGAAAAAAAAACATCATTCCTACTCACGCTCATATCTACAGTAACACCCTTACCATGCTTACATTTAGGAATTATAGCAAGCTTTTTGTTTTGGACACAAGTTACCGCCCTCCCCCCCCCCCCCCCCCCCCCCCCGTTTACCCCAGATAAGACAATTATGTTCTACTACCCCCCTTACTGTATAACGTTGTAGAACACATAACAAAGTCAATAAGACGCTTTTATGATTGGAACAATAAGGAACAATTCGTTCATTCACACGTTCGAGTAAACTGCGCTTTTATGCGATGTCAAACAAACTTGCAACAGATGGAATGTTACCATGACAGCCACGATGAATAAATTCGATCATCCGAGTTGTTTGCTTGTTATCGGTATGGTGAGCAGTGCTTCTTGAATTACGATTTAGCAACCCGCTACGAAGATTTTAAAAGGCTATTGTATTACAGGGCTTAGACGCTCGTTGATTGGTCGATATGGCATAGACAGCGTGCAAAATCTACACACATTACTAAAGACATATCTATGCACGTGTGTGTTGTGCACTGGTTTGTGAAAACAAAGGTGATCACCCAAGCGAGTCTTGTGAGTTCCCCGCTAGTTATCGTCCAAACTGGCATTTTAGCAAGGAAATAAGGCCTAGCTGACAGATAGGCTATCGGGCTTTTATGAATATGGCCACAGGTCTCGACAGTAGCACTTGGCACTTGCCCGGGGCAGGTACACATTGATGTAGGGCAAGTTAATTTTTCATAAAAGGACTAGTTTGCTTGCCCAATCATACCAAATCGGGCAACCGGCATGGAAACTGATGTTTCTGTTCAACTAAACGAGACTGTAATTCATTACATCTGTGAATCTCATCATCAATTTAAAACTCTCACTCAGTTATCAAATTAAATGTATGAATGTATGCTTGTTATCAGTTGCCTTTTATTTGATTTATTTGCACCAACATATATGAAATCAGGTATATTCAGCGGTTGAAACTTGAAATTAAGAAAGCGTGATGTCAAAGATGAACAATACAATGTTGCTGTCATGACAAGTTCAATTTAAAACTTTTACAGCTTAAAGGGGTAGTTTAGTTTTGGTAAGGCTGAACTTAAGTAGATAAAACCTGCACAGTAACATTATAAACTAATAGTTATAACTCCACCATGCTCGAAAGGTATACAAAATTACAAACAAATAAGTAAAAAGCCTGTTATCATTCAAAAAGAGCCATTCAAACACAAGAGGGCGCTTTTTTAAAAGGCATTGGATTCAACCATTTTTCATATAAAATTATGCATGTGATGTTTTATTGATATAATGATTAAATAGCGAGATCATCAACAACTATTTAAAAAACGCTTTTGAAAATTTTTGAAAAAGTGTAAGCATTTTAAATTTTTTTTCTAAAAATCATCTAATTATTTGGGCCCCAAATAATTATAAGATCAGATACATTTATTGATATTTCAGCCGTTTCTGGGTCGATTTTGACCAAATAAAGTTTATGCTGCCATTAAAATTGCATGTTCTCTCAAATTCGACATTCAGTTTTTCATTACCTCACAAAAAAATTGTGATGTGCAGCGCCCTCTCTACCAAAACTAAACTACCCCTTTAACATAGACTTAAAATACTGTATTTTCAACTGATACAGATAGTCAATTACTCATATGACATTCTAAAATTCATTGAATTTGCATTAGTTTCTGATGAGGCAAATCAGGAGGTCCTCATAACCGTCAGGCAACACAAAATCAAAAGGAAAGTCGGATTTTAGGGATCGGGAGCTCTTTTAACTACTAAAATTAGTAGTACAAGAGTAACTTTTAGGCAATTATGCTGCAACTGCAAGACTATAGTATTAGGGATTTCGTGATCAAAATCTAGCAAACGCATGGGCATGATGCATGGCCCCAGGGGTTGAAATTTCTCAAATGTGATCTAGCCGAGTTGAAAAAACCGGCAAAGGAAAATGATTAAACGATTCCAGAGTAAGAAAAATGCAAATGAATTTGATGCAGTCTATTGGCCGAGTGGTGCCGCTCATACTCGTATACTAGATCAAGACAAGGGCCTTGCCTTGGTGGAGGAAAGTACAGATCTAAAAATTGTCCGCGCGTGCACAAAGTATGAATCGCCATTCGCCAAACAAACAAAAACACTGCAATGTTTCAGATATCAAACTATCCCATTTGTATTCACTTTTGTTATTGAAAGGACCGTTTGATATTCCAACCACGACAGCATAAATGGTTTTATGTAAGCTGTGGACGTTTCATTACACACAGCGCACAAGAAATGGGCCTAAGGCTAAATTCAGCTCATTCCCGTGTGTTGAGCGATAATAATCGGTCTTTCGAAATGAACTACTGAGCTGAGCGTAGTCGTACTATTCAGCATAGATCTACAATAACAAAAGCGAGAATCAAGTCTTCTAAAATTTAAATTTAAATTTCAAAATTTGAGTCAAATTATCGTGAAAAAAAAAAAAAAAAAAAAAACAGCAAGATACACATATTTTATGAGCAAAATGCAGATATATCGTTTGTTATAAGTTTTGAGTCACATGTTCAGTGCTAACTCTAGTTCAGTGCATTCTCATTCTCGGCAAATCTAATTTCAAAATCAGCCCTAGCTGTCCCTTTTCTGGCCGGGTTGTCCCCCGGGCCGGGCCCGGCCAAGTTCCCTGGCAACTACGCCTACTTGTAGCGTGCAGTGCAGCAGTGCATGAGAAATGTGTAGAGAAGAACGAGTTTGTCATAAAAGAACATCGGTACATTGGCCATCGTAAAATACAATAAAAGTAAAAGTCAGAGTATTTATACAAACCTTATGTTCGATCAGCTGGCCAGATTTGCAGTGTAATTTGGAGGCGTCATGGTCCAGGGTCATGGCGTGTTGTGCGCCGTTTGTTGCATGCACAAAAGTATGCAACGTAATGTTGGATCCGGAATTAATATTGCAGGGTGATTTTTCAGACGTACGCGTCGCATGCATCCGATCCGATCCGGCATTTAATCATCCGCCATGCGGTATCATTTCCTGCACCATCGTTGAAAATTACACGAGGGCGTATCTATACTTACATCCTTTTAACTAAAATATATCGCAAATTTTCCGACGTTTTTTGTTTGCCAAAGGCGTATGTCAACATACATCCTTTTGACAGACGGATACCGAGCAGAAACCAACAAGATTTCCACAGACAGGGGCGTATGTATAGATACGCCCTTTTGCCGTACAGAATACGACGATAGTTATGCAATCGGGTACAGAGGGCCCCCGATATCTCAGAAACTATAACTCGAGCTCTTCTGAAATTTGGCCCAATGAAAATTTTGACCTCAAAAACCCCAAGTAGGCAATAAAAAAAAAATGGCCTATTTTCGAGATACGCCTCTTTGCCAGATGACGGCCGAGCTGGAAACTTGAGCGCTTTCATGCATTGAATATAGTCATGTTTATTATCTTGGTAATCAGCCTCGTGGGACCGTGTACAGATGTGAGAATGTAGGCCAGCACCCACTTATCTGAACTTATCACAAACTACTACCATGCTTTGTCACTGCGTTAAACTCCTGTCACATGTCATTGACCATCATGAACTTATTTAAATGGGTATAATGTACTTGTTCAATTCAGATCAAAGTTCTGGTATCAATTCTGATTTCTTAATACTAATGGCACCTACAGTCAGCAGGGTCTGCTCGCTATTTATAAGGACCCCTATTCATAATCAAAGAAAAGGGTCGCTATTCATAATGACGAAGAGAGTAGCTAAGAGGGTCCCTCTTATTATACTATGAATAGCGAACCTCTTCTAACATTACGAATAGCGACCCTCTTCTAACATTACGAATAGCGACCCTCTTCTAACATTACGAATAGCGACCCTCTTCTAACATTACGAATAGCGACCCTCTTCTTACATTATGATTAGCGACCCCTTTCTTAGATTATGAATAGCGACCCTGAATTCGAATTATGAATAGCAGTCCTAATGAGAAGTGACCCCTAATATAAAGTATGTATAGCGCCCCCTTCTTTATATTTATGAATAGCGACCCAGTTTTGTATATTATGAATAGCCGTCCTATATGAGAAGTGACCCCCAATATAACTTCAATGGTGTGAAGTGTGTATTTTGCTCTGAATGAAGTTATCTCTTATCTCCGCAAAACTGTTATTGACAGTTTTGTGGTAAAAAGCAATTTATAATTTTGATAAGTGGATCAAGATAATTCTGTCGACCATGATACATTATCAAAAAGGAAAGAAAAATGTGATACTGTCGCCAAGGTCTAAAGGGCAGCATTGTAAAGTAAAGTGTTCCATAATAAAACATATTTAATCAAATAGGACTATCATTATAGTGCATTATTCACCGATTAGCGCTGATCCAGTACGTCAACACATTAACCCTTTGCATGTTAATTCAGTGCATGGTTTGTAGTTTTTCATGAATTCTTTAGGATTTCTCATTTTATACTCAATTTATACTTGACTTGGATAATTTCACATTCTTCTAAGACAAGACCAACATATAAGATATTATACTACCATAACGAGTCTTCTTTGACAGGGCTTTAAGATATGTAAACATAGCCTAAATACAAAAAGGCAGATAACCACCCTGTTGGCTTTCATCCATGTCCATTGTTTTCAGTTGGAGGTGTGTCTGATAACATCGGATATTTGTCAGATAATTTATAAATAGGTAACTAGATAACTAACAAACTAGTCATTACAATGCAAAAGACCGACGCATACTGGGATATAATGTTTGGTAGCTGGCACAGTTTCATATTAAATAGAAACTAAGATGGCCGCTGCTGAATTAGTCAAACTAGGAAAATATGTTCCTTCTCTATGGGAGGAGATTTTGTGATATGGAAAACCTCATGAAAAATATAATCAAGAATACTTGATTCACAATAATTTGTGTTTCTTGAGGTAAAAGTGAAAATATCTGTTATAATAGGCAAGCAATGGGACACGTATAGGCTAGCATACGTTATCTATACTATACATAAAGGCATGCAATTAGGGTATTAAGCAATTGCGCATTTCAGGGTGTTGCACATTGTAATAATGTGCAAATGAGTACATGCAATTAACCCTTCATCATATATACCAGGTATTTTTTCATAACCTTTTCTCAACCAAAATAGATCCCTGACCCAATTTCAGGAATATAAAAATAAGGTTATTATTATCTAAATAATCATGATGAAAATAAGAACAAAATGCCCATTTTAAAGGAGTCCAAAATAATAGGTAGGTGTGCCTATCCACATTATTTCATTATGCAATAACTTCTGATTGTAAAATCTTGTTACAACATGATAATTATATACGAGAAAGCAGATTATTTCACTTCTAAACTTCCAAACTCTCCCACAGAAAGTTTGGAAACTCAATTAAGTTTGACCAATTAAAACACTCTAGTTATACAAAAAGAGAGGTTATTTCTTTATGTGGTATAATGATACCTATTTAATTTTCTTTGTATTTTACCCTATTTGTTATGATTTAACCATGCATGAAATGTGCAGCACATGAGAATATGGGACAGGGTCAAACAGGAAAGCCGCATAGTGAATTGCTTACACGGCTAAAATGAATGAGTACAATGATTTAGTGGATGATTGGAGGGCACTTCAAAATACTTCCTTCGAAGCAGTGGGGAAGAAATTGGAGAATAAAGCTTATTATACTGACCAGCTATTGACGGTCCAAATGTGATTCCTATGCCAGCTGCCAGCAGCGTAAGAGTCCACGCCTCGGCCAAGAACTTGTGTCCAAACAGATCCATTGATACTTTTAACAACATGCTATTAACAATGCCAGTTAAAACACCAACCACTGCAAAGAAAACGATGAGAGGAGAATATAATTTTGCCCTTTTCATAAATTATAAACATACAAACACATGACATAGTATACTTCATTCAATTGTCTGTGTTTCTGCATTTTTCATTCATCTGGCTTTGCATTATATAAGAACAATGACTGACTCCTATAATGCCTATTGTAGGACATAAGATCAAACTATAATTATAGGGAGTCATTTTGAATAAGTCTGTCAGATACTTGGTCTTCTATAATAATAGTAAGCAGGCATCAATAATAATAATTGATGGGGTTGTCACGCATCTAGGCAGATAGGAATGAACAGTACAGTCCAAACTGGACAACGGGCCCACAAATATCTTTGTTTACTTGAAGATTATTCAAAACTAAGTCTTTATTTCCTTTCAAAATAGTTTTCGCAGATGTCAATGCTTCGTAATTTTGAACATTTTGGTACCATTTGTATTGGATAGAACTCATGTGGGTGATATTTATAAACAGAAAATGAGAGAAGTGGATGTAAAGAAAGGCACCAAACGTTATTTGGCATGAGTTACTTACCGATAGCGTATCCATACAGGCCCTCCATGGTGTCAATAACAATTAGTGTCATAGTAACGGCGCCCATGATGAGATTGCAGATTGGGTAGACATACACGGTATGGAAGGGGATATAGTCACCGAAGAGGGCTGAGCTTCCCCGACCCACCATGTCACACACGCCGAATACCATCAGCACGTGCACACCTTTCGAGGACGGAATGTTGATAGTTTCCATATATTTTATCTAAAAGAAAAGATAGAAAAGTAATTACGAAATGAATATGAAATTATTCCTAAGTACAACTTTAACATCAGGAATAGATTAGTATAAGTAAATTTCAGTTTAATAATCATTAAAAAAGGAAATGATTACAAGGCACATTGTGTTCACTTCATAATTGGGTCTATAACTTTCCACTGAAGAGAGAAGCTTGGAAATATATATATGGAATATGCCCTTTTTAAGACTTTGATAAGATATCAACACAATTTACAGATTACATATATAAACACACACAAAAAAAGTAACTCCCCCCATAATCAAAATAGCGTAACTTTTTAACAAATAGGCAACATAACTTGGCAGGAATGTTTCTTAACTTATTGGCTAACGTCTCCGTGAAAACGAACTTGATCCGCCATGCCATGCATGAGTGAGCACAAATTAAAGGCAAAATGTCACTTTTCAAAAGTCACAAGAGTCAAATAGTGACAATTTTGCCTTTGATGTGTGGTCACTCATCCATGACTCGACGGACCAATTTAATTTTCACACAGAAGTTAAGTCCGGTAATAAATGTAGGAACAATCCTACCGAGTTATTTTGCTCAAAACCTGTTCGTTAAAATGTTATGTTATTTGATTAAGGGGGACTTATTTTTGTGTTGGGTTTAATTGATCCGTATTGTTGGAATAAACTCAACAAAAAAAAGTAAGTCCCCTCCTGATTAGAATAACATAACTTTTAAACAAAAATGTTTTGAGCAAAATAACTCGGCAGGATTGTTCATACATTTATTGACTAACTTCTGTGTGAAAATTAAATTGGTCCGTCGAGTCATGGATGAGTGACCACACATCAAAGGCAAAATTGTCACTATTTGACTATTGTGACTTTTGAAAAGTGACATTTTGCCTTTAATTTGTGCTCACTAATGCATAGCACGGCGGATCAAGTTCATTTTCACGGAGACGTTAGCCAATAAGTTTAGAAACATTCCTGCCAAGTTATGTTGCTAAAACCCTATTTGTTAAAAAGTTATGCTATTTTGATTAGGGGGGGAGTTACTTTTTTTGTTGTGTTTATATAGGACATAGAATATACAAGATTTTAAAGATATAGCCTAACTATCAACAGAGGAGTTTTCTCTCCTCATTCTAGAGATCTGGTTACTTCAAAAGGCTTATAGTAAACATTATAACTTTTTTGTATACAAGTTGTTGCCTTTTCCTTATTATGATAAACAGCGAGAGATTGACGACTTACGAAATTGACAAAAGGGAAGATGAGTGACATGTTCATGAGAATGTTGGCGACAATCCAGAGGAGAATTCCCGGAGCTCTGAAGGTAGCGAGGAAGGCTTTGATATACTGTTTGGTGGTATGCTTCGGTGTGTTATCTGGAATCGGTATCCTCAAGGACCGTGAGCTGTCTCTTCGTGACATCGTGCTGTCCCTCCTGATGAAGCTTACAATACTGTCGCGCCGGGACATAAAGCTGTCTGTTCTGGACATGGAGCTGTTTCTACGTGGCTTGTTGTCATTTTGTTTCACGGTCCTGCTATCGCGCCTGGCTTTGTTACTGTCTAGTCCCGCTTCCGCCGTAGCATCAACGCTTTCCTTCAGTACTGCTACTTCGTGATCATTAGAATTGCCATTGCGTATCTGAGTTGTAGGCGCAAACGTAACACTTTCTTTTCTTGTAATTGTGGTTTTGTGGCAATTTTGATTTACATTTTTATTTTCCTTACTTGATGCTGATTCAGTGATTGTTTCTAACTGCTTTAGAGCTTTAGTAGATGGTATAATTTTGTCACTGAATTCTTCTTCTGGTAGGTAGAATGCCGGTTTTTTAAAGACTTCATTTTCTTCTAATTTGTTACTCTGCACGTCATCATAGTACTCGTCTTTATCGATGCTGTCCTCATCATCTGGGATCTCCACGATGACATAGTCGACTCGCTGGGTGAGGAAAGATGCACACAGTAGGCCTTCGACGAACATACAACAGCCAAGAATGATGAACGTCTTTCGCCACCCAAACTTCTCACAGAGAACTTCGATGGCGGGGTTTAAAGCTAAAGAACCTGTCGATAAAAACAAAAATATCCTTTTTTAAGAATGGTTCGTTACATAAACAGTGTAGAATTATGTAATGTATGTTGATGTACGATATTATATTTGGGTTAACATTTTAATGTATACTACCTTTGTTTCAAGAGCGGGCAACAGTCTGATTAATATAATTCATATACATGTATGTCTAACCTGTAACTTAGTTTTGGTTAATTCTATGTTAATCTTAACAAGCGCTTAGAGGATTTTTTGCAATATGCGCTATACAAAATGTCTATTATAAATTGTTCTTATTATGCAATGCATACAATTACAATTCAACGAATCGCATATAATATACTTAGAACACATTCGTGAAACCATACAGATTCAAATTATTCAAATTCAAATGCAAGTAACAAATTAACTTTCTCCCTTTTTTCTTCTCTCTTTCTGTCGTAAATATTCCATGTATTTTTCTAAAATAATACATTTTGGAGACTGTTACAACATCATGCTTATCACTTAGTGTGACGACTGATGCAACTTTCATGTGCATGAAAACCCCATTAAAAAAGTATGCCTCTATATATCAAACTCAAATTAACATGCACCCAATTTATGTTGAAAACTCAATTTGTTTGGTAATCTGTCAACCAGATCTTGTGATATCACAATTATGTAATATTTTTGCATATATAATGAGCCATAATCTTGACCTTTGACCTCATGACCCCAAAACTTAGAAGTTTCTTATTAAGATACTAATATAGATACTGGTTCTTGAGATATTGCAAATAAAAACTATATTGGCATAATGAGTCCTGTGAACTTGAACATTGACAAGTTCATGATCCCAAAATCTTTTGGCTACAATGGTTCCCTAAGATACATTCAGCTACCAGTTTTGATTGAAATATGACATTCAGTTGTTGAGTTTTTACAAAAACAAGCTATTTTTGCATATATCATGAGTCATGTGAACTTGACATTTGACCCCGAAAATTGGCTCCTGAGATACATTTAGGTGCCGAGTTGATTTAAATCTGACATTCAGTTCTTGAGATTTTGCAAATACAATCTGTTTTATCATATATATATATATTAAGCCCTGAGACCTTTGACCTTTGACATCAAGACCCCAAAATCTAATAAGTTCATGGCTCTTCAAGATACATACATGTACCAAGTATGGTGCAAAATCACCAATCACTTATTGAGATAACGCGATCACAAGTTATTTTTTAATATATAACCTCTGTGACCTCTGACCTTTGACCTCATGGCCCCAAAATCTAATCAGTTCACTGGCTCCTCATGCTGTCACATATAATGTACCAAGTTTGGTGAGAATCGGTCAATCGTTTCTTGAGATAACGCGAACACGATCTATTTTTAATATATAATGAGCCCTGTGACCTTTGACCTCATGACCTCAAAATATGAAAAGTTAATTGGCTCTCCAATTTACATACAATGTACCAAGTTTGGTGAGAACCTGTCAATCGGTTATTGAGACAACGCGATCACAAGAACGGGAAAGATGGACGGGCGGACGGACAACCCCAAAGCATAATGCCTCCCGCTACTTCGTTTCGGAGGCAGAACAAAACAAATATTAATATAAAAACTGTTTCATTTCTGTCACATCACCAAATTGGATTTTACTTTTTGTTATATTTGGTATCCTGCTTTAACCATTACGGTACTAAATACCAGGTCATAGCTGTGTTTTCTGAACTACATCACACACCTCAATGATAAAGGCTAAATACAACGACTTGTGGTAAGAAATTTAATCGGATTTCCAATCCGTTTTGCTTCATCATAGCCTAGATAGTTTCTAATCAAAATACAAATACAAACTGCCATCAGGTTCTGTAATGTCGATTCCACAAATCTAATCTGTAAAATCATCTTTAAATGGAAGTTATTTATACCACTACACTGGGCCCCGATGCATAAAGAGTTATGATCGATGTGAAGTCAGAACATAAAATTATGCACATTTGAACCAATCAGATTTGCCCATTTATGCACAATTCTGACTTGCAATTAATTTCAACTTTACAACCGCTTGCAACTTCAAGTCTGCAACGGGGCGCGCCCTGATGTGCATTGAGTACAACCTGATTTTGAAGACCGATATTGCAGATATTTGGTAACTACACACGATACGTTCAGCGTTCCAAGTACTTTTCAAAGGAAGAGATCCAATGCGCCCATCTTCTATGAATCTCTCTTGCATTATTCCAACCAATATCATTTTCTTGCGAGTTTGAAAAGGCTAGATAACGGCAAAAAGTATTATGTTTTCGTATGGCAAATTGTAATTTTGCGTTCAAAGTAATTTGTTCGTAATCATATTTTGCTATCAATCCCACTTCAATCCGACCTACTTGTAAAATCAACTAGCACAAAATATCAATCATTTAACATTTTAGTCCATTCAAATTCGTCTTAAATTATTAGATTCTATGCTATTTGTTTCTTTGTAATAATCGTACTCCGTATGGTCTTTACGTTTGCCATAATTTGTAAACATTTCGTATGAAATTATATAAATATTGACTTCTTCAATAAAGATGTGTAAATCAACATAATTATTTCTCAGAGTACTCTTTAAAGGGATCTAATAACTTTTTTAACAAGTGCAAACAGTGATGAATGGTTGATAAAGTGTGTATTATTGTGATCTGATATGCTTACTGAGTAATGTGCGAAATTGTAATGTTAAATGGATGTTATATGGCCGAGTAATGGGCAAAAATGCAAAATTATATTAGCTAACTTATGTACTGACTTTGTACGCACTTAATATGACTATCCAGTGGGTAGTTAAAATCAATCGTTAATATCATTCCAACGAAAGGGAAAAAGAAAAAAAAAAAACGTTCCATGCTTCTATTGGTAATAGGAATACAACAAGATATGAGTCGAGAGAACCACTATATTTCTATTGAATTTCTAATGAACTGTGATTGACAAAAAAGTATGGCACATTGAAACAAAATGATCTCAAGAATACCAAATTGAACATCGCAATGACCAAGACGAAGACATCTTGAGACAAAATCAAAGTTAAGTATTCATTAATTTGAATGACCAATGTTTGACGGGCAAACATATAATGTATATCACACATGTTATTCCTTTTAATAATTTGAATGGGAAAAACAGGCCAATTTGTCACAAGTAGGGATATTGAGATTGGACTCTTGACATTGTTTTGAAGCTGGTCATTTTTTGTTGATTTTATTGTTTACTGAAGTTGATTTTTTTATCTGACGTTGTATTATTGTATAAGCCTATTGCATGACATTTTTGCAACGTACTTTGATTCAGGGGGATGGAAATGGAGTTTGTATGAAAGGGGCATTTAAAAAATGTTGTCTTATATTTCAGTGTTTCTTATGAATTGTCGGTTATTCTTTCATCTGACACAATCCTATATAAAGTCTATATAGTATATACTGACCTACGCTCCAGCCAATAGTGGCGAAGCAAGATGCCCTGGCACTGTTCTTCCTTGGAAAGTATGTGCCCACCAGGTTGAGCGTCGTGTTGTCAATGAAGTTGCTACCGACGCCGAAGAGGAGACTGTAAGTAGCGAAGAGGTAATATGGGTGAGGTACAGCGGCGGAGAGGAGAAGTCCCGCACTGCAGCAAAGCACGCCCACCACAGCCACCTTGCGATGCCCGAACCGTTTGAAGAGGCCCGTGGAGATGGGCGAGGCGGCAAACATGATGCCAAATGCAACCGAACCGACCCATCCTGTAATAAGGCAACACATTAAGAGATTACATGCATCATTCACAATTTAGGAGAAAACACACACAAAATAACATTAAACACCGACAACTGAAAGATTTAATTGGAAAAGCAAACAAGAGCTGCTATTGTTTAGTTTTAATTACGTTTCACTCCCGTTTCACTATACATGCATGTATACAGCTATAATGACGTAGATCTGCTTTAAATGAGTTTAGTTCCTGCTAAATCATGCAAGAGTATAACAGCACTGTTTACATTTAAAATGTTTTTATTGATTGAATGAAAGTATTAAACATAGTTGTATGTTTCAGTATAATATCTACCAAAATCATTTTCAACAGCTATACTCTATATACTCTATATACAACAGTATTGAGGACATTGCAGTATTTGTTATAATATTGACGAGAACATCAAGCTAAAAAGTAACGAACTCATTTTGAATATTTTGTTCACTGAATTGCACTTAAATATAAAAGGAAAGTTTCGTCGCTGTTGTTTGTGTGGTTGTTGTTGTTGCACATGCCCTGAAAAGTCAGTAGTAACTTGATCAAACTTTGATCAAATAAAGTTTATCATGTCATTCAAATTGTATGTTGTATGCTCTTTCAAATGTGACACTCAGTTTTTCATTATCTCACAACAAATTATTTTGTAGCGCCCTCTATACCAAAACTCAACTTAAAGCCAAAATGTATATAATCGTCACCCAGATTCAGAAATGATATAATAAAGCACACGTCATTCTTTATCGTGTCACTTGTCAGTTAACGATGTTGATTGTTAGTGATTATTATATTGTTCCTGATTAGATAACGGGAACTAGTTCTTAGATCTTATACATGCAAGGTCACCTTCAATACAGGTTTTGATAGAGGTTTTAACAAGTTACCAAACCACTCAAAATGAAGTTGTAAACATACATTCGTGGTCATGACAAACAATATGTACTTGCTGCTCTCTACCCGTGTATATATGGGGACCGGTAGGAGATGAAAGCCTTTATGTGAATGATCTTCATAATGCCCATGAGCCGCTTGGAAGGAATGCTCCCCAGGGAGTGGAGATGGTGCACACAATGTGCGCTGGTTTGCATTGTATCCTATGACTGGGATAATAATAGTGTAAAGCGCTACGGAACATAATTTATGTATTTAGTCCTATATAAGAAACTATATTATTATTATTATACGCTCGCTTCGAAATTAAAATATCCATAATTAAGAATGTGGCCTGAGCACATGGTTGGGCGACTATCAGTCACACGAGGAGCGTGCGAGCGAATATTTCATTCACCAGTCGTTTCTGAAGACGAGCGGCCTAGGGAGAGACGAAACCTACAAATATTTTATCGTCGTAAATCATGATTTAGTCAAAGTAATGACACTTATTTTGATAATTAGAAATGTTATATTTTGCAAATCATCAGCCACCCAAGCCCCTGCCCCCCCCCCCCCCCCAACCAAAAACTGTATTGCATTTATAAAGAGCTTAATGCAGGGTTTCTAAGCGCTAGCATGATAGCATGATTGATCATGTTTAATTACACCTTCAATGGTTCTAATGATTGTGAACAGACGGACAAAAATTAATAGGAGTCAGTTTGTTCAATCGAGGAGAAAAGGAAATATGTACGCCCAAAAGAGCAATACGCTTAATTTATATAGGAAATCAACCATAGAACAATGCGGGTCACGACCGATCACACTTCCTTTTCTGATAGCAAACATGTGTTTACATGGTTAAGTACACGGAACTCAGACTAATATCGAAATTATCACATGCAATAGTACAATTGTCAATTTGTCTGACATGGCCAACTTGACCAATATACTAGCCCTTATTCATTATGGGGCGATACCTGTATACATACCAAACAATGATTACTTTCTCAGCACCTTTGCTATGCAATAATGTTAATTTTTGTAATAATTTATGTTTGAATTGAATTACCATGCAACTCTACATTATCTATACATGAAAATCGAAATAAGTTAACAAGTTGAAATATATTACCATCCACGCATGGATAGTATTTTAGAATAATATAATAAAATAATAAAATAATTGGCACACCAGCATAGATCCTTGGTGTAGTGGTATATTTCTCTCTATAATATTGTCTTGTTTGGTTATGTCCCTTCCCTTATATTTTGAAAAGTGCGACTTCAAAAGTACAACTGCTGGCTTGCCATACAAATCTAGTGTTGACTCTAAATAATGCTTAATCACTAACAAAACAGGTTGGTGTGATATCGCAAGTATACAACATGTACAATCATGTGCAAGGAAACTCCGAATTAACGCAGTATTACGTAAGTCAGATTAGTACAAGTAACCTGGCAATAGTACATCAGGAAGTGGAAGCATACCACACCACACTTGGGGGCTCTTGCCCCCCCCCCCCCCCCCCCAATGAAATGTCTAATTCGACACCAGTGGTTAAAACAAATTTTTTTAAGGGTATTCTACTTCGTGTCAAGTCAGATTTCCTTCCTAAGTGATGTAACTAGAGTATAGCCATTGACACAACCCCACATCTTATTACATGAACGACTGGAGGGATTTAAGAAAAATGTATATACGACAAAGACAATCGTAAAATGTGCATAAAGAAAGATCGCGTGTGACAACTGAGGGAGTAGCGCGTTTGATTCTCATGATTTTATTTCAGATAATGTTGTGGGCAATATTTGCACCTTTGTCCTTTAACTGAAGCAACTGCATTGAACAGAAAGAAAGGTCGTTCATAAACAATTATGGTTGGTGGGTTACCATAATGATAATCTAAAGTAAACATTCAGCATGTTGATTCAATTTCTATCACACGAACTGACATCTCAAGTGCCTAATATATTATGCTCATGTTTTTCTTCTTCCAATAATTGCATTGTTCTACTCACAATGACGGATATTAATTAGCAAAAAAATTAATGATCCCATCATATTTCCCGAGACTGCACAAAATTATGTTGACTACCGATTTGGCGTAGCTACGGGGGCAAATATTGAATAACCACCAATAACTAGCCCGATATTAGCAAGTGATGCAATGCCTCCTTCTCATATTCCCATTTTTTGAACATCGCTAATTATAAAAAAATATCTTCTAGCACACACTGTTTGTGATAGTACGGCAGATGAACAAGAAAGAGAAAGGGTTGCTTACACAATCAAATTAGCAAATTAGTCTATACAAAAAATCTGGAAATGTCGACTCTACCTCAACGAAATGTGTCATTATAGTTATCAATGAATCAACCAGGGACGCTATATGTTCAAGATTTGTGGGTCCGGTTTATTTTGTCTAGCCCTATGCTGATATTGTTCAAGTGATGAAAGGATATTATAAACTGAAGCACTTTTCCAAACGCTGGTCCTCTTGACAGGTATTTTAAAATGACACATAAACATGACAATCTGATAATTGATACAACTTGTTAAAAGTAAGTAATTGTTCAGTTTTGGTTTACAGGGCATTTCGAGAAAATAATGTTTGTGTGAGGTATGAAAGTGTATGAAGTGTAACGACATAACGCCATGTTCAGGCCAAACCGTCTCATATTCGAGCAAGATCGTGTTATTTTCCAGCAAGATCATGTAGTGTTCGGGCATCAAAGAGGGGAAGACCGTTTTGTTGTTTGGCTTGTCAGGTGAGAAAGGGGAAGGATAATCATTCGGGCAAAAGTCCTCAGCCCCACTAAGAAAATGTTCCCCCTTGTACGGCCATGCAAAGAAGAGCATACTGACGAATAGCGTATAATTATACGGTGTGCTCCTTTTTTCTTTTTTTTGGCTTTAATTTCCTTATTTATTTTGTATTTATTTATTTATTTATTTTTTGTTTGGGGGGGTAGTGGGGGGCAAACACTTTGCTTCGTTTCTGTATAAATGATGTCACTTCATGGGGGGAAAGTGCCCCTATGCACCCCGTAACTGCGCCACTGACAACGACATGGGTCAATGAGAATGCTTATCGCCGTATCATCTTGATACAAACACTACATCATTATTAGGCTCTTTCGAAATCGCGCGTGCAAATACTTACGTTCATTGTTTTCACGCTATCATGCTTATCTGTGGCTGATTCAACCGACCTCAATAAGTAATGTTGGATGAACATTTTGATAAATAAATCGTTTGAAAACAGCACTTTTCTATCAATAAAACAAAATGTACATGGACAATCTGTGCATATTACATGAATGAATATTTATATTAATCGCTGAAAATGCATGACCTTATGGATAATAATATACCGTGGCGAATAAATGTGATGCATCTATTATCTTCGTATATCATCTTGATAAATAAAATGGGTTAATTGTGCTGTAAACTGGCATGAATGTGTAAGTTTGTATAGGGCAATGCATGCATGAACCTTCAATTCTTTTTTTTTAATGTACGATGCTCTTTTCTTTGGAAATGGAAATAAACTGTGTTTTCTATGAGTGAATACTAGAAGAGCTATATACATGTACATGTACAGATTACATAATAGCACACTTATTATTTGTACTTTTTTGCAAGCTATTTTAGTTGACAACGAATAAGGTAATTCTTACTTGGCATGCAAATTTTAAAAAAAGACGCTTGTACTATAATTATATAACGACTATATAGCTACGTAATTGTGTAGATAGTACTTCAGATAAATTAACAATTCAAACTGTTTCCTGATCTTACTGTCTAATAACGTTTGGTCAGTATTAGGCCAAAACAAAAATGTGTTGGATTGGAGTAACGGGCAACCAAACATTAGGGTAGGTAGGTAGGTTTTTTTTTTTGTGTTTTTTTTTTTAATCAGAAAAACCCTTTATGGTCGGCGGTATTTTTAGGGTCGGGCGGATTACGCCAATCCAACCATTTATTTTTCATGGCCTTATGCTGGAATACGCTAACTTACACAAAATGTGCTTCGAATGCAGTATATGAGATAAGTAGAAATTCACTTTTCGATATTTAAAATCAATTCTGATGTCAGTCCCACAATATATATTTTATGTGAATGCATAGCGAATACTGTCTTTCTTCCCATGTTAAAAAACTATTCGTTAAAGGGATAGTTGAGTTCTGGTATAAAACTAAAAGAGAGTGCAGTTTTTGTCAAACTGAATTTTAGTAAGCAAAACCTGCACCATTACATTACAAACTAATAGTTAAAACTCAACCATGCTCAAAAGGAATACAAAATTACAAATGACTAAGTAAAAAGCCTGCTATCATTCTAAAAGAGCCGTTAAAACTCAAGAGGGCGCTCCTTTAACACTCATCGGTTTCAGCCATTTGAAATAAAATATTGTGCATTGAAACAGTGATTAGATAGAGAGATAATCAACAACTATCTAAAAACCTCTTTTGTAACTTTTTGAAAAGAGAAAGCATTTTTTTTTTTAATGTAACGGCTGGTTCAAAAATATTATTGTTGAATATTTGTGGGGCCCCACGTTTATTACAAACGGTTATGTTTATGAATATTTCAGCCATTTCTGAACCGATTTAGATCAAATAAAGTTTAAAATTGTATGCTCTTTCGAATTTGACACTCAGTTTTTCATTATCTCACAAACAATTATTTTGTGTAGCGCCCTCTATACCAAAACTATCCCTTTAAACATTTCAAAGACAAATTATCCATGTATTGACAATATCAACAAATCAAACACAATACCTCAATGCTAGTACTATGTACAATATGAGATTTGAAGTATACAACGCAGTTATTCCAACTGATCATTGTAATAATATTACTTCCATCCTTTAATATGCCGATGACAAAAACTGCTTCCGCGGATTAAAAAAGCGATGGATGGAACTTTCATTTCCTGTACTGGCGTATAGGAGGGATTCAGTACAAATGAGTGCTATGGCATGGATTACGTTGAACACAAAGCATGTAACGGGTCGCCAAGCATCCCACAGATCATGGTCAATAATAAAGCAGATGCTGCTATTCAAACAAAGGCCAGGAGGATTATAAAGGTTGGGCGTATGAAAGAGCTCTGTGCGTCCAATCTTGAGTGCACCGTTATGTACACAATCCATGACAGAACAAGGAAGACAACACGAAGAAACCTTGCACGCGAAGGATGCTTCTCAAAGACTATGATAATGGAGCGCCACGTAGATAAACGTAGTGAATAGGCTTTTGACAGAACTGCTCAGAGAGAGGGGGCGTCGGCTGACTTTAACGGATTAGTTGTGGGCAAAATCTGGGCCACAGTGTGAAAAGTATGTTCTTTATACTACTCATATCGATTTATAGAGAACTTATCTCGGGGATACTTCAATCAAATCATTGCGCATACAAATCTACATCCTAGCCCTCAGCTAGCTATAGGCTTCATCCCAACTTGGATGACAAAGTGCACCTGTAAAGTGTCAGATATTGCCCAAAATGACATTTGAGACTTCAATCCTATACCAAAATCATTGTAAGATATGTCCGAATGATGTGTGAAAGTTTCATTGAAAAAGAACACTGCTTTCCTGGTTAAAAAAGCGAAAATTTGCGTCAGCTTTTACAACGAATTACTGTATGACGCTTATGAGTTTATGACCGTTCATTAACGCTCTTCAGCTGAATGAGTATCAATGATAAATATCATCATACTAAAGGGGCATTTGACAAAATCTAACCCTATTTTTATCTTCTCTTACCATAAGCCAAACAACACGGTAGAAGAGAAATGTGGAAGCTCAAATTAATTTTTGTGGAGTTAGACACAGTGTTTTTAATAGTGATGTCAGATATTGCAACCAAACTTGTACGAAATAACCTCTAAAAATGTTTTGACACAATTAATTTTGTTTTTAAAATAGGGTTGATTTATACAAAGTCATGCAGACAGGCTTATGTATAACTATCGCTACTGGTATTATTTTGTTTGGGGACTTAGTATAAAGCTCTCGTGTTTCTGATAGGAAAGTCCTTCGTCTTTTCTTCTAAAAAAAAAACCAACGTGGACGTGGTTGATAACGCTGCATTTTGGTGTTTAATTTATGTTTAATTATGCTGTTCATGCATGAACATTATTATACTACTGGATGAGGAATACCAGCTTAGTGTATTACAGATACGTATCGTGTATTACTATGAATGCAATATTACAAACACATAACACGTGAATAATGCATGTTACAAAGATGAAAACACCTATATATACACCAAAACGTTGGTCAGTGCTTTATATTGACCCTTATAATAATATTTTTTTAAACATCGGTCCATTGATACAGTCAGTGCATGTGGTCCCCGTGCATGTATGATGTATATACTTAGAGTACCAGTCAAAATGCATTTTTGTAGCTTAGCATCGAAATGACAACACGGAGTTTACTGGTATGTTTATCTGGGTCGTATATATCTTGTCATCGTAATAGTGTAAGCAAGAACAATATTATGCTTGGTTCTGAATGCATGCTCGCTATAATATAATCATTAAATTCATTCCTTCAAATGGTGGTGTAAAACATATTAGTGGATGGCCTACGCTATATGGTGAGGTAAGACCAGATATGTATAATAAATGTGTATTTTATATCTTAAAAACACATTGACAAATTTGTGTATATAAAATCATAATAGAAAAAAATAATGACGCAATTGTGCATTGCTTACCGAGTGCAAAATCTGAGATATCATATTCGAGCTGTAGTTTAACAAAGATGACTCCAAAACTGCTAAGGATTCCAGTGACGGGGAGAATGAGGAGGAAGGTGCAGAATGTCACCACCCAGCCCCAAGCGTTCTTCATACAGCAACACATCTTGCAAGTCGTTCGATCCTTCGTCTGCTACAATTCGAGAGGTCAGCAAAGGGAAACATCCATTCATATTCACCAAACTGAAAGAAAACCTTGATATTTTACCCACATTCGGTGTGGTTACAGCAAGTAAATGGTACGGGTTGGCAAAAAAATGAGAATAAGTATGATATGGAAAGTGTAGCAGTTTGTAGTTGAAATACTGCGCCTTCTCCTTTGTGTTTGAGCTGTGTTATGAATATGTCGCAATAGTTGGAATCAGCTGGCAGCAATCAGCTGACTGCACTGCCCGATGTCAACGCCTCCAACCCCCTAACATACAATTGCGCATAACTAATGAGGATATTGTGACGTCAGGGTTCATGACAACCAAGTCGACCAATCAGATGTGCGTTGTCATCCAGGTCTGCTCGCAGCTCAGCTCAGTCAGTGCACTGTGCTCAGCCACTGGTTAGCGTGGAAAGAGAAAACGGCTGACCGCAAGAAGCTGGATAGTGGTTTTATTTGTTCCGTGTATAGAGCGAAAATACAACTAAAACAACCTATCACAGGCGGGGGATTATTGGGTTGGAAGTGTAACCCACTTGCGAAGTTTGATTGCAGTATAAGAAAAGTGGGGTAAATCGGGGGTTGTTGATAATTCTTATAAGTTTTTATTTCGGTGTTGTTTGCTTGAACTATTTATATAAATTATCATAACGGAGCCAATGGCGTCAGCTGTAACTTCAGACATCGAAAAACTTAATTCAGTCATGTATCACTGTCTGAACAATGCACAATAGAAGAGCCATTATTTTGAAAATGTAGCGATTGAGCAAACAATGATTCGACCTTTATACCTTTATTGAATCTTACTATTCAACGTATCCACTTTATATAACACACTTGGTTTGAAATCCAAGATGCAATGTGGCCTTTAGTCAAGGCTGTTTATCATAGTAAAGGAGCTTGTTGAAATTCGAAACAATTCGATAAACACAATTCTGATGAGAAAAAAGGAGCAAAAACTGGGATAACATAAAATAATAGTGCTTAGTCTAAGCGGTTTATAGCTAATACGGGGACAGGACAAAAACAATTTAAGGTGTATAAGTAAAGGAAACATTATTATATTATGCCCCTCACATCCCCCCCCAAAAAAAACAAACAAACAAACAAACAACAACAACAACAACAACAACAACAACAAACAATTACAACACAATATTCAATTCAATTCAATAAAGGTTTTTATTGCACATTCTATTTTTTCGCAGCCAAAATGTTGCGCAGTATGATACACCTTCGCTACAGCTTTGCTGATAAGTACCAACATTCGACAGTGGTGGTAAATTATTTTGTGGCGTAATATTTCAGCCGTTTGTTACATCTCGTAGTTTTTTTTTTCTCGTAATAATAATGAACAACAGTAGGCCCAGGGGCGTAGACAACGGGGGGGATGAGGGGGATGCATCCCCCCCAGCTCACAAGGTGGGGGGGATGCCATGTACAATCACCCCCCCAGGTTTTAGGGAAGGATATAATATTTTGTGTGTGTATCTGTATACGATTGGGGAAAGAACATTAGTTGTATGAGCAAAGACTTGTTAATTCTACCGTTAAAAAAGTAATTTGTACATCCACATTCCTTTTTCGCTGCGCGCTACGCGCGCGACCAGATAATCTCAGTTTGTTGTGTAATTGTGTATGGTCAGGGGTGAGTATTTCTTTCTGTATACCGGGCCACGTAGCTCCGTTTAGGCTGGCATTGCTCTGGCTACTTGTGTGGTGTGCACGAAATTGCACCATTTCAAGTATATAAATGCAAAATCTTCTCCGTGGGAGGGGATCCCCCCCCCCTTCCAAACCCTCCATATTTGACCCTGCCCCAGCCCTCGTAGCTTCACCCCTCGGGACTCATTCTTGGCGATAGGGTAAGTTGTCGATCATATAATGCGCATAATGGTTTAGATTAGAAACTGTGTATGATGCTCCATATAAATACAATATTTGTGTTGGGTGCCATATTTGTCAACTATTTGTTTTCTCCGTGAAAAATGTATTTAAAATTTCTGGTCGATCAAATCATGACACCCTTTCCCAGATACAGTCAATGTAGAGCCCGAATTTCCTCTCTTGGTAGCACCAGATTGCACTATTTCAAGTCCAAAAATGCAAAATCTCCTTGCATGGGAGCCCTCCCGCCGCTCAGTCACTTCTCTCCCTGTGTTGAGGTGCATATCAGTGACAGATCTACGGGGGGGGGGGGGGGGGGGTGGGGGGGTATGGGGGTTCAAAATAGGCAAAAAAAATCGCCGCTTCCTATCTAGGTAAGCACCAGAATGCACAATTTTCAAGTCCAATAAATGCAAAATCTCTCTAGCGTAGGTGGGGACAACACCCCCCCCCCCCCGCATAGTCACTTCGCTCCCACAGTGGCGGATCTAGGGGGGGGGGGGGGTTAGGGGTTTTAAACCCCCCCCCCCCCTTGGGCTGCCAAAAAAACGCAAAAAAACGCAAAAAATGACCAACAAATTTCGCCGCTTCGCGGCTTTGGGCTACCAAACAACGCTCAAAACGTCAAAAATTTTCGCCGCTAGGGCTGCCAAAAAACTACAAAAACGCCCACATTTTTGTCGCCGCTTTGCGGCACTTCCGCATCGTCATTGGGGTCAAACCCTACCCCCCCCCCCCCCCCCCCTTTGGCAAAAAGCTAGATCCGCCCCTGTCCCACTCGATCATCTTAACATCTACCCCCCCCCCCCCCACCCCCCCCACTGAGACGACTTTCAAGCAATTATCTTGGTCTCGAAAAATTGTCTTGGTCCGGTGAACGCAATCATCCCCCCCAGGTGTAAGAAACCTGTCTACGCCACTGAGTAGTCTAAGCGTAATTAGTACTTGCCAGTGAAATAACGCACGCATTATTTAACTGGAAGTACTAATTGACTAGGGCATGTGTGTCGACAGATACCCATTATAACGTTTTGCTATGATTTATCTTGACAACGATCTGAATTATCTTTTTTAGACTTCACACAAATATAATTATCATAGATAAACGAAAATTGTATTGGATGATATATTGAAATGTACCCGCCAAAAATAATGTACAGCCATGCTTATTTTACAATCGAATGGTATACCATACTGACGTTCGGCCTTGTGGACCTTGGTCTAATGGGCATTTTGTGGACCATTTTGGGATGTACTCTGGACTGTAATTAGCCTTTTGTCAAGGCCCCCGCGCGAACACCCAACCGAGCGCGAAGCGCGAGACTATAGACCCGAGCGCAGCGAGGTTGTAATTGTACAAGCGGGATCACAGCTCGTAATGTATGATCGATCTCCCAGCCATATAGAGCCTTGATTAAAGGCTAGACTGTAATGGACATGGTACAGACCGTAGCCTTTTGTCAAGGCACGCGCTACTAACCAAGTGTTCATGTGAGCCAAGCGGGTGGTCATCAAATCCCGTATAGCGACCGATTTTGTATAGGCTTAACTGACTGCATCTGACAGTCACACACCTTGACTAAATTTACATGATACATTCTAAATGTGAGTATACATCCTACGATTCTAAAGCAGCTTATTTTAAATTAATCGCATTCGTTAATTCTCTCTCTCGATCCCAGAGTTGCAGCACACTAACCTTTCGTGAAACAATAACCAGCTGACATGTGAATCAAGTCGATCATTTCCGATTACCGAACGGATACTATTTTGTCAACGAACAGACCATTCAGCAAAAGTGCAATGACAGTTCTCGATCTACTATAAGGGTTTCCCATGTCAACTCAATCGTATAATAAGGGTATTCATCTACTGTCTTCCAAATTGTGATATCCCTTTCCCGGATAATTTGACTTGCAGAATTTGTCCCATTTGAACGAAAAAATCATAACGGAATATTTTGCACATTCATTATTTATAGTGTTACGTATCTATAACCATGTTACATGACCGGTAACATAAGGGGCGGCACATGCCCAAACTAATTTGATTGGTCAAAAATGAGGGTGAAAATTCGGAAAGATTGATAAAAGGGCGTGACCCCCACCCCCCCCCCCCCCCCCCCCCCCCCCCCCCCCCCCGGCTATTATGAATGACACATGCAGTGATCACAATGCAGTGACACCGGATTCAAGCCTACTCAAGAAATAGACCGCTTCTGTAATGTATGCAAATAATATGCGCATGACGTCAGACTCCCCGTCGTCAAGCTTAACAAAAGTAACCATGTCCGGCAAGCTAGCTTGCCGGACTTAGTTACTATTGTTAAGCTTGACGACGGGGAGTCTGACGTCATGCGCATATTATTTGCATACATTACAGAAGCGTTCTATTTCTATTTCTATTGAGCTACGTAAGGGTCTCATGATTGTGTGCAGTAAATTTAATTATTTCCTCAGAGTTAATGACATTAGAATCTCTTAGAAATCAACCAAAGAGAGTCAAATCCTGAAATTATTCAAGCACATCCCTAGATTTATTTCCAATATACTGTATTTTGTTTTAACTCGTCCGGAATTCTCCTTTAAGCTAAACCTGACTCCAGAAGTCGTCGTGTCATGGTTAAGTGAGCAAGAAATGCTAAAATTTACTGTTAACAATGGTTAATATGGCATAAATGCAAATTTGTCGACTTTAGGACTCATGTGACTTTTGAAAAGTGACAATTTTGCCTTTAAAGGGATAGTTGGGTTCTGGTAAAGAGAGTACAGTTTTGGTCAAACTGAATTTTAGTAACCAAAACCTGCACCATTACATTACAAACTGATAGTTATAACTCCACCATGCTCAAAGGAATACAAAATTACTAATGACTAAGTAAAAAGCCTGTTATCATTACAAAATAGCCGTTAAAACTCAAGAGGGCGCTTTCTAAACCCTCATCGGTTTCAACCATTTTAATGAAATATTGTGCATGTGTTGTTTTGTTGAATTAGTTATTAGATAGAGAGATAATCCACAACTATTTAAAAACCTATTTTGAAAATTTTTGAAAAGAGGAAGAATTTTTTTAATTTTTGTAACGGCTGTTTCAAAATTATCTAATAATTGTGGGACCCCACAAGTATTACAAATGATTATGTTTATGGATATTTCAGCCATTTCTGAACCGATTTTGATCAAATAAAGTTTATTCTGTCACTAAAATCGTATGCTCTTTCGAATTTGACACTCAGTTTTTCATTATCTCACAAACAAAATTATTTTGTGTAGCGCCCTCTATACCAAAACTCAACTATCCCTTTAATGTGTGCCTCACTCATGCATGACTCGACGGACCAATTTCATTTTCACACAGAAGTTAGTCAATAAGACAGTGCAGGAACAATCCTGCTAAGTTATTTTGCTCAAAACCTTTTCGTTAAAAAGTTTTGATTAGGGGGTGGGGGCTTACTTTTTTTGTTGGGATCACAAATTGTTTTGTAATATACTCTTTACAATTATAATGCATAACAGTGGCCGAGACCAAGCCATTTGTTGAGAATCCTGTAAGCGGGGGGGTGGGGGTGTCCGTTGAAAGTTTTCGAAGCAAAGACGAGAATTTTCAACATTTTCGAGGCCGAGACCAGGATTCTTCGCTATTTTCGAGACCGAGACCATCGGTAATGATGGTCGAGACCGCTTAATTGTGGTCTTGAGGGGGGGAGGGGGGTTCAAACCCCCCAAAACAGTAATTGTTTTGGTCAAAGGGGGGGGGGGGGGGTTGAACCCCCCACCCCCTGGGTACGCCTATGATGCATAATTATAAATATTATTTATATAAACAAAAGTCTTGCTGCAAGTTCGAGTTAAATGATGGCCAATGCATTCATTTTCAAGATTCCAGAAGAATATTGTAAAAAAAAAAAAACTATGGTGCCACTGGCGTACTTGTGGTGGGTGCGTACTTGGGGGGGGGGGGGGGGGCTTGGGGCTCTTGCCCCCCCCCCCCCCCCCGAATAAAATTAAATCATGTCCTATTTCTAATTCGATACCAGTGATTTCAAAAGGGTATTCTTGAGACATGATAACTCAGATTCTACTTTATGTCAAGTAAGATTTCCTTCCTAGGTATGCACCAGATTGCATAATTTCAAGCAAAAAATTGCAAATACTCCGGGCGGACACCCACCTCCAATAACACCCTCCCTCGGGAATCGGTCTTGTCTACGTCTGGTATACCTTGTTCATGTTGTTGTTTAATGAATAATGTGGCATTTGTGCAAAGTTTGAACTGTACATTTGCGAATATAATGTTTGTCTTGCTGGTGGACTTGACATCTGTATTTGACTTTCTTTGGATACAAAACATTACAGTGCCGTAACTATATAGAGAGGCACAATACGGGAGCCCTAATAAATTGTAAAATGTAAAAACAAATGTACAAACTACTATAAGAAACAGCAGATAAACGATAGATATAAACTAAGAGTGCCCCCCCCCCCCCCCCCAACCCATACGTGGTAATTCTCTATATCCGCGAGAACACGCTGTCACCACTGGATATTTTATGCAGGACAGGTTTTTACTTTCATTTCAAACATCCGAAGAACCAAGTCGGTGTCACAAGGTAATGATAATGGATATTCCTCAGGGGCGGATCTAGCATTTTGCTAAGGGGGGGGGGGGGGTTGGATCTAGCTTTTTGCTAAGGGGGGGGTTTGACCCAATGACGATGCGGATACTGTGTGGGTCTGGCATAGAAAAACGCCATCATGTGTCCAGCACATGATGGCGTTTTTCTATGCACACTTGGCAGCCCATGGGGTGGGGGGTTTAAACCCCCTAACCCCCCCCCCCCCCTCCCCTCGTAGATCCGCCACTGTTCCTTAGAGCTATTATAGTTCATAGAGTAAGAGGTTAATGGTAGACAACATATGCAAAAGTAGTCTTTATTGGAGGAAAGGATTTTTCGTTATAAAGGCGGGCTTTCCTGCGTGCGTCCTTGAAATGTCTATAGACGCAACCTTCTAGTACTACAATTATTTCCAAATCAGTTGTTCTCATTCTTATCCGAGAAAGGAAAGGTAAACAAAGCGGATCAAACAGCCATTGGTTCCTTTCTTTACCTACGCAGTCAAAAGAATTGTGAACACTATCAAATTGTTCAACGGTAATTTTGTCCTACATCGCAAAGTAAATAGCGATATCACTTACGATGCAGATATTCAATATCATTACGTAAATTATGCAAATTTTCTCGATTTCTTGAGTGCTTGCGAAAATGCAATTAGTATGGTATACGCGTTCAACATCGTAAAAGCATCATAAATAACATCACAATTTGAAGAAACTATAAGCGCCCATACCCTGTAGAAGAACTTAGGAAAATATAATATGTATTTATTAATTGTATTTATTCATCATTTTTCCGCATGCTTCGCAACAATACATTGCATACATAAGCATGATTGTTGTAATGGTATATGTAACATTCAATAACAAACAAGAAAATCATGGAATTTGAAGTATTAAATAATAATGTTTACCCAGCGGGTTGTAAATCGAAACATGAACATTGATTATAATGGTCTCTATTAGTCGCTCTGATGAATAGATTATACATGACAAATTTGTACATAAACGAGCAATTTCGTTTTTTTAATAAACATAATACTATTGCCAATACAGAAACACCCGTGTACTTTCCTCTTTCATTGGTAATCCGTAATGGATGCATCACGTCACACTATTTATACTGTATTAATTCATACTGGATATCGGACTATCGGTAAAGCACTGAAATGAATGGAAAGGAATTTTACAATCAACTGTGAAGAGATCAATAGCTATACATTATAATAGTACCAAACGAACCAGTTACTGATATAACTTATACATTAACATTGCATTAATCTTGTTTAAAAGAAGATTAATGAGTTAATTTTATGAAAATTTCCGTTAAATTTTAAAACAATAGCCACTCCTGAAATGATTTGTTTTCTTCTTGTATATACTCATACTTAAGTTTATACAAAGAATGACTTCCTAGGACAAGGTGAACTCCTTTTGCATAGTAAACCTTTCAACAATAGCCACTTGAAATGTGTATCGTATTTTATTTTTTGCTACTCATTCTGTACAAAAAATTGGAAAGCAACTTTTGTGCAGGCCGCTGACGTCACGAGTTTCACAATAAGATTGCTAGACCGTGACGTCAGTAACATTGTCGAAGTACAAACTACAAGTAACTTAGTGTTTCTTATACTCTTGCCACTTTTTATTTTGAATAATTCAAAATCATTGCATGGATTCTATTTTGCGTCGGTATAATTATATTAATATCGTGTTGCATCAGTAGCGAATAATGTGTGCAATGCATGGAGGGGAGAGGAGGGGGGGGGGGGGGGGAGTGGCACGCGCCACCCAACACTTTGACAAAGACCATAACAACCACTGGGGGGGGGGGGGAATTCTTCAAAAAATAAAAAATAAAGTACATAAAGTCAGAACCCCAAACAGTCCAACCACGCTATATACTACGCCACTGTGATGTACATGTCTTGCATACGTTACACCTAGAGGTCTGCCCAAAATTGTGCAAGCTACTTTTAATAATATTGATACAATCGTATCAATATTTTAAAAACTAATTTGCAGAGTTTCAGAGAGGGCAATACCCATTGGATAATACACACTCAAAGACATTATTGACTTGTCCAAACCGTATAACAGCTTTTCAATTTTCTACAGCAGGATTTCTTTTTGACCAAATGTTGCGTGAAATATGCAACACAACCGCATTCAACACAATCATTCAAATGTTCAACTATCATACTCATAGTTCTGTTTCAAAGCGAATTGAATCTGAGCAATACTTTATATTAAAAAAAAGAGAATCAAAAGGGACAATAATTTTACCCCATTTAGTCAGTCTGTTGGTTACAGCGCATCTACCATACCATCGGAGTTTTGGAGAATAACACCCCATGGACGGTTGACTTATTATACCTTTAAAGAGAACTAGTAAATTTGTTTACATGTGCAAAAAGTGATTAGTGCTTCACAATGTATAATGTTGTTATAATATGTCCACAGGGTATTGTGTGAAAAAATAAAGTCAAATGGACGTTATATGGACGTTATATGGCCGAGTAATGCGCAAAAATGCAAAGGGATAATTATTCACTAACTCATTGCACTCACTTTGTACACGGTTCTGACGATCCATTGGATAATTTGACATCTAAACACTTCAATTGTAAATATCTTTTTAACGAAAGGGAAATTTGAAAAACCGAAACCAGTCCTGTCACATGCTTTTTTTGTTAATAAGAATACAACAAGGTATGAGGGAACCGCTATAATTTCAATTGATTTTGAGGATTTGGACAATGTTACTAAGTCCCTTTAAGTAAATGTTTCCTTTTCATTTTCGCAATATGTTCATTCGAATTCACGAAATGTTAAGCACCTATTGAAAAGACATAGTTAGACATCCTTCTTATCCTGTCTCTTGCTACTGGAATATTCGGGCATATCCGGCTTTTCTTACTACTCCCTAGCCCTACTTCCCTTCCACCCATTGTTTCCATTCAGACAATGGACAACGACACTTCCTCAGGGATGGGTCGCACTAGACCTGCGGTGACCTGCAATGGGCTCCAAATGTTGTTGTTGTTTTATAATGTTGGCTTCCATTCAAAACGAATATTTACGTCATAAAACTGAGCTCCAAAGAGAAACAATAAAACGGAATGAAAGGCGGATGCAGTGGTGTAGTTAAGCGTGGTCGGATTCCATAGGCGTAGGAGGCGGGGGGGGGGGGGGGGGGGGACTGCTCCTGGAGTTTTGAAAACAGTCATATTCGGGCAAAAAGCACCTTGTATTCCGGCAAGGTCATGTTATATTCGGGCAAGGCCATGTTACATTCGCTTATGTTTGTTAAGTGTTTCTGTCAATTATTACGGGGCACGTTCCCCCATGCCCCCCCCCCCCCCCCCCACGGCGCTACGCCACTTGGTGGATTTGTAATAATACGCAACCAAGGATACACTTCATCTTCAACATTTTCTTGCTAATAATGAATCCAAACTCACTTCCCCCTAGTCAAGATTTTGTTGACCATTTTTATATCTGAGGGCGCAATCATAGTATACGGCTCTGCTCCGAACTGGAGAATGTTATTCGGGCGATAGATTATTGTGATCCCTGTCGATCACTGTGGATGTGCGCCCTCAATTAAATCAGCGAGTGAAGGAGTGCTAGTGTGGGCATACATTATTATGTGTATTCAAACTATATCCGTTATATTTTTCCCATGTTTTCTTCATCATTTAAATGTTATACGTTGTTTTGCTTTCGTTTGATTCCGTTTGAAACCCATGTTAGTTCAGTACAGTTTTGGTCAAACAGAATTGTAGTTAAAACTGGTACATTTATAATTTATAATTTAATGATTCTTGAATGGTAGTAAAACTTAAAAACAGGGCATTTTTCATTCAACAAATCATAAAAAATGTGAATGTGATGTTTGTTTAAATCAATAAATTGTTCAATAGAGAAATTATCACCAATAAAAAGTGTTGGTATACTTCAAAAAAATGTCTAGGATTTTACAATAGGTATTCTCTTAAATTATTGATTGGTCCCCAACGTTAAATCTGATCGGATATATTTATGTAACTGCTGTTTCTGAACCGACTTTGACCAAACATCGTTGATTCTGTGTTTCAAATTGTACGCTCTTTTAAATGTTACACTTAGTTTTCATTACCTCAGAAATGTATTTCTCGAGGCGCCGTCTAATCAAAACTGAACCATCCCTTTAAATGATCAATTATGAATGAAAAAAATGGCAGAAATTTCGTGATATTTAATATCACCCCAGATCGAATGCTTGATATACGAATTCGGGTGTATATATGAACGAATAATATGAATACTGATTGGGGAACAACATTCTTCTTCCTATTCCCTGGCGCAAAATTGAATGACGATTTCATAGTGTAAACCAACATTTCTTTGTTCATTTTTCATTAATAGTGTGAAATTCAGAAAGAAAACTAATTTGAATGCGCTGGTTTGTATAAATAATAGGCTTATTAGCGAAATTAAATGTTCTCAAAGTGAAGAAGTAATGTGTTTGTGTGTGTGTGTGTGTGTGTGTGTGTGTGTGTGCGTGTGCGCGTGTGCGCGTGTGTGCGTGTGCGCGTGTGTGCGTGTGTGTGTTTGTGTGTGTGCGGGGGGGGGGGGTTAACTTCGGTATCACGGGAATTAGGCCCAATATACCTCTAAATACATCGATACAGTCATTGATTTGTTGATTTGAATTATGGCATGATTCTTTTCTTTCTTCTATACCCTCTCATTTTCGTTTCCTACAAAGCATATTACCTTAGGCCATGAAAAATAAATGGTTGGATTGGCGTAACCCGCCCCGACCCTAAAAATACCGACGACCCTAAAGGTTTTTTTTTTCTTTTCTTTTCCAATTGCGATAATATTATGTGTTATTTATATGATATATGTGTGTTTTTGTGTATTTGTGCGAATCCTGAAAAAAAAAACCTACCTACCTACCCTAATGTTTGGTTGCCCGTTACTCCAATCCCCCCCCCCCCCCCAAAAAAAAAATGGCCTTATATCAAACGCATCTGATTCCCTTTTTAAAAGGGAATCAGAAGCGTTTGATATAAGGTTCGATATAAAATAAACATAAATTACGTTTATTTATTTTTATTGACTCACATATTTAATTTTGAAGTAATGGAGTCGAAATTGTATTACGGTAGTTGAATTGTAACTACTTGCATTTCTCTAACGGGTTATCCATTTTATTCTAGCTTTAGTTTTGCGGGACTCCCATATTTCCAATTTTATCGATTATACGATTATACATTATTGATATTACTCCGTCATATCTACGTAAGAATGTGATATTTTTTGTGGTATTAATTTTGAACTTGAATATTTTGTATTTTGATGTTTGTATATATTGGAAATAAAATTGAATTGATTAATATCTCTCCTTCTCTCGCTCCCTCCCCTTTTCCCTATTTGTCGTTGATTATTATTGAGAATAGTAATTTGACACCATTTTCCATTGTTCTAAGTCAAAATAATCGTCGGTTTATCTTGTACATAATATTCGTATTGCCTTTTGTTCCTGTCGACCAGGGTCACTCGTTT
>JBAMJV010003436.1:0-98334 GCA_037951105.1 Echinarachnius parma
GGCTTGGTACGAACAGTCACGTCACGTTCACGTCACGTCACGTGAAGGTTCTGTACCTTTTGTGAAACAGGTCACCCAAATCTACGAAGTGTTGGGTTACGTGCCCCAACAGTTTGTTGATATACTATATGCAATTTATGAAAGCTCACGTAAATTGGCGCTTGCGTACAAAAAATTAATGTAAATTGTCGTTGAGAAGAGACTAATTCTCGGTAAATTTAATCGTGAACGAACAAGTCCTACCTATACTGTAATACCAATTATAGGCGTACCCAGGCATGGGGGCAGGGGGATGGACACCCCCTACCCCCCCCCCCCCCCCCGCCCCTTACATAATTCTCAAGAAATGTCTTGGTCTCGGCCTCGAAATGTGTGACCGGTCCTGGTCTCGGCCTCGGCTGCGATCATTTTCTACGGACACCCCCTACCCACACTCCCCGCTGACTTCAATTTGTCTGACGAAATACCCCCCCCCCCCCCCTACACCCACCCCTTGAAAAAATCATGGGTACGCCACTGCCTACAAGTAGCTAGTTCGGATGCCAAATACTTTAATTTATTTATTTAGTATTGATTGGTTGGTGTGATTAATTGTTTCATTGACTGATTAATTGATTGATTGATTGTTAAATTTAATGATTGATTTATAGATTGACTCGATTCAATCACCATAATTTAACACTATTAATCAAATCATTGTTTTATTACTTTTAAACTCATTGATCACTCACTCACTCACTCACTTTCACATGCAACGCCACTAACGCCCACGCGCAGACGTCCAGCACCGTGACGGGAACTTCAGGCGTATGCGAACCGAAGGTCCGCTGCGTGTAGCATGCAGTTCAGCTGGAAATCAACATTTGCCAAAATCCACGCACGACACGTCTTTAGAAATACTCTAATAACAAGACAAATAATGCAAGTGGTATGGTTGTACATTACCTAAATGACAGAACTGCATATTATCGTCTCAGATTACTCTGAATTATGCACGTATATATTATAAACATAATGATTGAAATGATTTGATAAGGCGGTTTCGGCATTTTCGTCGACATTTTTAAATGTCTTCGTGCGTGTATGTCTAGTCTTAGTAACAAGCGCTTGCAATTTTAAAAATCTTGATTAAACACTCACGTCACGTTTTGGTAGACGTGACGATTCGAGTTTTACTGGCATGGAAAACGACAAATTGTTGGGTCACTTTACCCTACACTTCGTAGATTTGGGTGACCTGTTTCACAAAAGGTACAGAACCGTTCACGTGACGTGATACGTGAACGTGACGTGACTGTTCGTACCAAGCCGAGTGGGTGAGTGTCAGGACTGCTTGACCAATCAGGTCAAACAGGCATGGGTGGGTCCTTAAGTGGCTGCAGTCAAAGAAAATGTGATGAGAGTGTAAGGCTTAGAGAAGAATAGATGTAGGGAGGATCAAAGAAATAAATCAAGAGATGGAAAGAGACATGTGAACAAAAGACAGTTGATGAGGTGTGGGAGTGCACACTGGGGCACTGAGAGGGGAGGAACAATAGAGGGGATTATGAGTGTAGGGGGGTGGGAGCGAGAGGATTAGGACAAAGAAAGTGAAGTGAAGTGTGTTGCAGGATCGGATGAATAGGATAGGCGAGTTCAAAGGAGAGAGTGGAAAGGATGAGGACCCAGTAGGTGATGATATGTAGGGAAGCAACATAGACAAATGAATGGGACAGGGAGTGTAAAAGAGATAGTGAACAAAAGGAAGCCTAAATGGGTAGGTAATCAGAGGGAAGGTGGAGAGACAAAAGAGGGTGGAACAATATGATCAAAATAGAGGTGGAACTATGTATGATGAGAATGTGGATGTATATGAATAAGCCCATGTCTATGGACAGTGTACCTATAGAGAGAAATTAAATGCAAAAAGTATAACATATTAATAAACTAACATGATTATGTGTATGAATGGTGACAGTGTATATAATGTAATCTCAAAGGAAACTAGAATGAATATATGGGGAAAATAAAATGGGAAATAAGAATATGAATAGTATGTGGAATATGGGGGGTGAAAACAAACAAATGGTGGTGCAGACGATGAAGGGGAGGTGCAAAGGTTAATCACTGCCTTCTTGGATGTTGAGACCACGGGGATGAATGGTGCAGAGACGTCTTATCCAATACTTCTCTCTGCTGGAGCGGAGTGTGTCCGGGCGGTTACCTAGAGATTTTATTCCCTGTAGAATCATGTCAGAAATGGAGTGATTAGGTAGGTTGAAGTGGTTGCCGACTGGGGCGTCATGTTTGGAGGTGTGGATGGTGGATCTGTGTCCGTAAAAGCGTCTCTTGAGGGTGTTCCTGGTTTCGCCTACGTACTGCATGCCACAGACTCTGCACGTGATAAGATATTCAACATTGGTGGTGGTGCATGTGATGTGGCCCTTGGTATGGTGAGAGATGTTGTTGGAGTGGCTGGTGAAGGTATCATCCTGATGGATATGTACCTGACACACAATGCATCTGTCGGCGGTGCACTTAAAGGTGCCTTGCTGTATGGGAGAGGGGTTGCATGTTATTGGGGGTGGGAAGTTCAGCTCGAACAATGTGGTCCTTGAGGTTGCGAGGGCGTCTGTAGGCTAGGATGGGGGCATCAGGGACAGCCTGTTGGAGGCGATCAGAAGTGTGAAGAATGTGGTGATTGTTAGTCAATATGCGACGTAGGGGAGGTAAGTTGGGATGAAAGGTGGTCACTAGGGGTGTGACAACAGTGGTGCTCTGGTTGGGAGTCTTCTTCTTCAGAACCTCGGATCTGGGGAGAGAACGAACTTTGTTAATGGATAGATGAACTGCTTTGGCACTGTGGCCCCTGGCAGTGAGGTGTGTCTTGAGATTTCTGGCATGGAGGGAAAAGTCAGAGTCCTTGGAGCAGATGCGGCGGAGTCGAAGGGCTTGGCTGTAAGCAATACCCGTTTTGCAGTGGCGGGGGTGACAGCTAGATGAATGGAGGTACTGGTGGGTGTCTGTGGGCTTGGTGTAGAGACTGGTGGTGATCTGGCTGTTCTCCTTCTTGATGGTGACATCAAGGAAGTGGGTTTCATCTAGGGAGAAGTCAGAAGTGAACTTTATGGTTCTGTGGAAGGAATTCATGTGGTCAATGAATGTGTGTAGGCTCTCTTCATCGCTGGTCCCGATGAAGAAGACATCGTCAATGTAGCGCCACCAAATCCATGGGCGGCAAGGTGCTGAGTCTAACATTTGCTGCTCCAGCTTGGTCATGAAGAGACATGCAAATGAGGGGGCCATGCGGGTACCCATGGCTGTTCCAAATATCTGTAGATAGTGCCTGTCAGAGAATGTGAAGTTGTTTTTGGTTAGTACATGGGACATGAGAGATTTGATGTCAGAGATGGGGGGATTGGTGTGACCACTCTGAGCCAAGGCTTCGCATGATGCAGTGATACCTTCGTCGAAGGGGATGTTGGTGTACAAAGAGGAAACATCAAAAGTTCCAATGATCGCAGTCTCAGGTATCTGTTCCTTAATGTCCTCGAGTTTCCTAAGAAAGTGAGGGGTGTCATGAATGTATGAAGGTGCTAAGGGGACAAGAGGTTTGATGTGATGATCAACAAAGAGTGAGATGTTCTCTGTGGGTGAACCATTACCGGAAAGGATCGGGCGGCCTGGATTACCTGGTTTGTGAATCTTGGGGAGAAGGTAGAATCTGGCAGGTTTAGCATTAGTGGGAGAAAGAAATTTGTGTGCTTTGATTGAGAGATGCTCACGAGCCTTCATATCGTCTAGAGTCAGTTGGATCTGTTCAGAGAAATCAGAGGTGGGGTCAGAATCAAGTGATGTGTAGTGCGAACGGTTGTCAAGGTGCTTCATGGCTTCATCGATATACTGTTGGCGGTCCATAACAACGACGGCTGAGCCTTTGTCTGCTGGCTTGATGATGATGTCGGTCCTGTTCTTGAGAGAAGTGAGAGCTTTGCGTTCTTCGCGTGGGAGGTTGTCATGTGTGGCGATGGGGGTATCTGAGGAGAGAACTTGTGAGTTGACTGCTTGTACGTAGGTTTCAAGTGCCGGGACTCTATTCTTGGGAGGAACCCAGCTACTTTTCTGTCGGAAAGGTTCAGGGGCAGAAGGGGGTTCATCGACGAAGAACTCCTTGAGACGAATGGTACGGTAGAACCTGGAGAGATCATGGTTGAGTTCGATCTGGTTCAGGAGTAATCTATATATCAGGGGTATCGAATACGAGAAGATACTAGTTGTAAGATCATTGTCTCTTTGCAAGTGTGATTTTTTCTTTTATATAATGCGATTTTTTTTTCTTCCTGGGCGTGGTCAGTGGATTGTTGAAGGTCTTTGAAGATAATTACTTATTATCTGTAATATACAGAAACAAATTGAGCACTCATAAATTGATTTAAAGGGATCCAAATCTAAATCCAAAAAGAAATTACTTCGAACTGGAACATGGAACAAGTACTATTTTCTCGAATTTCCCTTTCGTTAAAAAGACATCAAGGATTGAAGTGTTCATATTTCTAATCATCCACTGGAAGGTAATAACTGTGTATAAAGTCAGAGCAATAAGGTAACAAATTCACTTAGCACTTTCGCTTTACTCAGCCATATAACATTCATTTAAAGGGGCTGTACAAGTTTGGCAAGGCTGAGCTTTAGTAACCAAAACCCTGCACAATAACATTACAAACTACTGTAATAGATATAACTCCACCATGCTCGAAAGGTATAGAAAATTATAAACGACTAAGTAAAAAGCATGTTATCATTCAAAAAGAGCCATTAAAACACAAGTGGGCGCTCTCTAAAAAGCATTGGTTTCAACGATTTTTCATACAAATATTATGCATGTGATGTTTTGTTGAAAATAATGATTAAATAGAGAGATCATCCACAACTATTTAAAAACCTCTTTTAAACATTTCTGAAAAAGTGTAAGCATTTTAAAAATTAAAACAAAATCATCGAATAAATATTATGGGGCCCAGATTTATTCCGATTGGATATATTTAGTAATATTTGAGCCGTTTCTGAACCGATTTTGATAAAATAAAGTGTATTATGTCCTTTAAAGGTGCCCCTGTAAAGTGTCAGATATTGCCCGAAATGACATTTGAGACTTCAATCCTGTACCAAAATCATTGTATAGATATGTCCGAAGTGATGTGTGAAAGTTTCGTTGAAAAAGAACGCTGCTTTCCTGGTTAAAAAGGCAAAAATATGCGTCAGCTTGTACAACGAATTACTGTATGACGTCTATGAGGTTTATGACCGTTCATTAACGCTCTTGAGCTGAATGATAGATATCGTCATACTAAAGGGGCATTTGAAAAAAAAACTAACCCTTTTTTATTCTTCTCTTACCATAAGCTAAACAACACGGTAGAAGAGAAACGAGGAAGCTCCAAGTAATTTTCGTGGAGTTAGACACTTTACAGGCATCCCTTTAAACTGTGTGCTCTTTCAAATTTTACACATTTGTATTTTTCTTATCTGATATGCCCACTTAGTAAGTGGGCATATCAGAAGAGAAAAATACAAATGTTATCAACCATTCATCACTTTTGGAAATGTCCCGTACGTTTTAGTGTAGTCAGACGTAGTCATAAAGTTGAATAAGCAAAACACGAATCTATAATGGCGTTTTGTTTCATACATCTGATTTTATAATACGAGCCAAACATTGGAGCCAGACACAAAGGCAGTGGAACAACCGTCGGAACAGAGACTTATTTTATTTTTTGTCGGCTACGACACGAGATGAGTATGCTCTGCTTGATATGGCCCAAAGTTTATTGGGATGTAGCGCCCTCTTTTGTTTAATGACTTATAATCATATCAGCCAGAAGAGGTCTGAGAAGAAATGAACCGAGCCTTCCTAAATCTGTTTGCTCAATTCTAATTATCGACCGATACTCAACCGTTTTAAATCTCAATCAAAACCCACATTATTATATCCTTAGTTATATATGTTTTGTTTCTTTTATTTTTTATTCAGGTCGTCCTTAATATTCTCCTATTCTTGTTCTCTCCTTTAATTCGTCTTCCTTTGAGTCACTTCTTAGTCTCCTTTATGTTTTTCTGAACTTATACGACATTCTATCAATTATTAAGTTCAAAACCATATTAAATGATAACAAAACACGATAACCTCCCCACCCCCCCCCCCCCCCCCCCCATTGAAAATGATAATTGGCTTCTGTATCAAATAGTATAATCACACAATTACAATGTTTAAATACAAACAGGATATTTATACAATTAGTCCAAGCAAAGCGGGGCAACGGCGACACACCGTTATCCAAAATCCACCCCTTTGCTATTTAAATCCTACAAATATATTCCTTATGGCTACTGCAAACATTCAGTCAGTACAAAACATAGAGTTGTATGATCGTATATACAACTCTATAATACAGAATGATAACATGATGATTCACAAGGGTTAATCGATTTAAATGCCGGCAATAACAATAGTTATTTTGCAGTAAAACATTGACATTGTCCCATCGATTAGATATAGTGGTACATTATATATAGCCTACATATCGACTTATTGTCCGCGTTTGCTTGTCCAACTTCGAAGTTGAAATCGTTTGGCTTGGCGGGTATATATATGTATAAGCCAATCAAAGCCATTCACTCTAAATTTTGTAATCATCATAATGCCATATTATAAATTACATGTATTACAAAAACGAATGAAGTGAGCAAAAACGATTGATATTTAGTAGAGACTAGAGTGTGAAGTTTTTTACTGATCATATTATTGACTAAAATGTTATATGAATAATGAATTATCATGGATAGATGCCAAATTGATACACTATTATAATATATCGGACTTCGGTATTATATTAAACAAAAATTTAAAAAAGCTATAAACAAAACAAATTAATAGTGAATGAGATCGATTGGTGTTTAGCAGAACACATAATCCTCACATACTGTAATAGTATAATTCTGACTGAAATACCAATATCGTCATCCATACATAGTTGCAAATTGACTAGCCTAAGTTATGTATGAGCATCACCGATCTCGATGATGAGCATCGATCGATGCCTTGCATAGTATGATGAGTCATCTGTCGCGTAGAGGGCGTGTCAATTATGCAAATTGATAGACGCTATCGCCAGGGAAATGAATGGTTTCAGCTGGCGAATTCGTTTGAACTACGGAAAGGAAAAACTCGTTTATTCGTGTGGAATTGCCCAAATAAAGCCAGGAATGGTCAACACATCGGTGTGAAAGGTAAGAAAACATCACTAGAATGTATTATTTGTAGAGAGAAAGGTAATAATGACGGAGAAAGCGTTTCAAGTTGCGCGTTTTGATTAACGGTCATTTGCTTAGTCCCACATGTTCAATTTAGTGAATGTAAACAATGCAATGAAATGATGAATAACAACACAAACGCCGTTTTTGTTTCATCATCATCATCATCATCATCATCATCTAGACAGGAGTGTAGGGTAGCCCTGTAGATCTCCCGGTCATAAACACGTTGATAGCATTTCTTTTACTGACTGTGCACAGCATGCGCGCATGGAAGTCAAACGATATCAAATCTTTTATTCAACCAAACAATATCCAGGCCATGTTTGAAAGTGACGGCGCTAGTAGCAGTGACTAATGACGCAGGAAGACTGTTCCATGAACTTATAACACGCTTGCTGAAAAAACTGCTTCTGAGGTTGAGTTTACAACGGGTAGTAAAAAACTTCAGAGGATGTCCACGAGTACGTAGATAATCAGATCTGACAAAGAAATGTTCTGGATCGATTCTATCAATACCGTGCAGGATTTTGTAGACTTGGATCATATCTCCCCTCTCCCTTCGGTAGTGAAGAGAGAAAAGCTCAAGTTTTATCAGTCTCTCTGGGTACGATAAGGAGCTCATTCCTGGAATCAGCCTTGTTGCTCTTCGCTGTACTGCTTCAATCTTTTTGTCGTCTGTAACAAATCTTGGGCTCCATGATACGCTGCAGTACTCTAGATGTGGGCGTACAAGTGCTTTGTAGAGAGGTATGAAGATGTCCGGGTCAATATTGACAAAAGCACGCTTGATAAGGCCTAGCATCTGGTTCGCTTTTTGTATTGCTGAGGAGATATGTTTGTGGAAATTCAGCTCACCGTCTATCAATACTCCCAGATCCTTTTCACAGGTGACATTTTCCAGCATTGCATTGTCCATCATATATGAGCACTGTTGATTGTTCTTTCCTATATGAAGTGCCTTACATTTCTGGGAGTTCAAAGGCAGCTGCCATGTGCGAGACCACTTCTGAATGTTGCTCAAATCTTGTTGTAGTACCTGGCTTGAAGCAGGGTTCAGCACAGGAGCATAAATCTTGGCATCATCTGCGTATAGCTGAGTTTTGCTTGCAGTCGTATCTGGTAGGTCGTTCACGAACATGACAAAAAGAGTAGGCCCCAATACACTTCCTTGTGGAATGCCGCTCATCACACTGGCCCAACTAGAATTAACGCCATCTACTACTACCCTCTGCTTTCTTTGTGACAAGAAAGCTTTAATCCATGAGAGGAGTGGGTCAGCAATTCCAAAGGATGATACCTTTCTGATCAGTCTAGTATGAGGTACAGAGTCAAAAGCCTTCTTGAAATCCAAATATATTACATCTACCGGTTCACCTTTGTCCATGCTTTCTGTCCAGTCTTCAAGTTGACAAAGAAGCTGGGTGGTACATGATCTGCCTGGCACGAAACCATGTTGAGCTTCCGAAAAGAGGTTCTGGCTTCTCATGTTTGTTCTGTGTTTGTTTACATTATCAAGTACAGTGGGTGTATTGGACAGCATTGCAGTAGTGAGTGAGTTAAAAGAGCTAGAGTGAGTCCTACTACACATACCGTAGTTGCTAGAGAACCCGGCCCCGACGGGTGCCTTTGAAATTAGATTTGCCGAGAATGCACTGAACGTGCGACTCAAAACTTATAAGTTATATCAAACGATTTATCTGCATATTGCTCATAACATACATGTATCTTGCTGTTCTGTAGTCCTCCTGGTTATCCAGAAAATCGCTTGAAAGTCAGTCTTTAAACTCCAAAATTTTTTATTTTTTTATTTTGTTCACGATAATTTGAGATTTCAATTTTTATAATCTTTATTCTCGCTTTTGTAAATCTACGCTCAGTAGTTCATTTCGGTAGAAACTTACACCAATTGGACCGAAATATTGCGGTGCCTTCGCTGATAAAAAATTATCGCTCAACGGCAAAGCGGGTTTCCGCACGGCGCGATTTCATGCACGAAGGTTCAATTTATCGCAGTGCAGGAGAACCCGGCCACCGCGCACAGTGCGCACATAGCCCGCTGTCCCATTCATCGTGTATTCCCATTATATCGCTTCGCCGAGCGCCGGTACAGCCGAAGTGCGCTTGCGCATGAAAATCATATGAATATTTATGAGGCTCGCCCCACGCACACGTGCCAGAGCGCTCCACTGTGCATGCACAAAAAAGTACGACGATAGCTACTGTATATCGGGACTGCAAAACCATGCATAATGTCCATGTCAACAACTTTATCAACACTCGCACACAAGAAAAAAGGTATGAAACGATTGATAAAAGTATGTAGAATTCAGATAAATTATCATCATTCACATACAAAATTTTCGAAATATCGAAAACTTACCTTATAAACGGCATCCCGAATAGCTCAAAATCCATTTGGGCGAAAAACAGCAGGTGAAAAAGACCTTCTTTCACAAGATTTTGTCCAAAGAGTCGCGTATCGAATTTGGTATCAACGTGTAGAATGGGCGTTCAGAAAGCCAATGACGTAAGCATCGAAATGAATTGTGGGAAGAGAATGCAGCGAAAAGGGTAAACCCTGTGCTATGTCCAGTACCATACCGCTCCGATACCACATTTTCATGGCATGCATAATCGACCCAGAAGCCAGCCAAGTCTCGTAATGAGATGCGTGCGCACGCGATCAATGACGTCATGCATACATTATCGTTCGCGAAAGGTACCGCTCGCTGGCTATGTGGTGCGTGTACTGTACAAAGTCAATGGCGCACTGTGCTGTGTGTGACTGGCCGGGTTCTCTAGCAACCACACATACACTCATTGCCATTCACTTACGTGGTATGAACGTAAGGGAACCATGCACTACATCTTCCGAAAATTATGTTAAGTTTACACAACCAAAGCATGAAAATTATGCTTCACATTCATACTCTAAGAAACATGTTGAATGCATTAACTCACCAATTTACTCCTGATGGCACTTTAATTTGGGAAAATATTGGCAAAAAGGTAGAAATTAGCCCATTTTCGTAGATACATCAACGTATCAAGCCTCTTTCTAGCATGCTTCCTGTGTTAAATGGCGACTCAGTATTTTTCTGGTCCGAGTCAGAGTGCGCTCTCTACGCCACAATTACGTACATGCGAGACAATGCATTGCCTGGCGATGTTAGTTACGTGACGCTGGTCTCTTCGAGTGTTGACCATTCGAGATCGGATGTTGATCTTCCATCAAGACGTTGACTATTAACGCCGTAATTATGTGAAGCCTGTCATCACGCTCTGCTACCAACATACATTCTAGTACGCTTTGTAAAAGACTAGTAAACGAACTTTCATGTTTACATGATATCGATATAGAGCTACCGTACCGCGCGATATGTTATGCCATAGCCAGCCATAGGTGGCGTGTGTACGCGGCCATTTCCTGCCAATTCCCGAAGGAAGCCGGACTCACAACATTTTCCCGCTGAAAATGCAGATTTTGTGAGTATAGCAGAACGTATTGTATTCACATTTATATAATAACAAATAATAAAAAAGTGGCACAATCCATTCATGTATTGCTGAATCGCAAAAGAAGTGAGAAAGAGAAGGTATGTGAGAGAGAAAAAACGTAAAAGTTGCTTCGACCGCGATTAGCACTAGTGTAAGGTAAATGGTTCCCCCAGAACCATTGTACAGTGTAGATGTGCTAGCAACTACGGTAGCTACATTCCAATAGCGTTGACCGTTGTGCGGAGATGAACCTAGCTCTTCACTTGTCTTCAGCTTCCACCTGCTGCACTATCCAACACAAAAATATTTTTGTCTGCCGATTCCTCCCTCCATTTACCAGCAAATGCAAACAAACTGTTGGTTTTGTGATCCGCAATTCATATCATTTGATAATAATTACAGACTCTGTGGTTTTGAAGACCGCAAAATTTAGAAACAAATTATTATTTCCCGTCCGTTTTCCGTAGCGATGTGTCCTAAAAGTAAAACGCATCGTTCAACTATTGAATGCAATAAATAGTGTACGAATGGCCAGCATATTAGCGTTATTGCGTGTAAATGGTCCAGCTGACTGGACCATGTACTTTAGTAGATGTAAGTCCTACCAGGACCATTTACATAATTACATTTACAAAACAGACGATGTTGTTGTAATGTAGATGCATGAATTTGTCGATGATGTCATTGACATTGTCACATCTACCTGCAGGGTATGGTCCTGGTACGATGGATGTGACACTGACAAGTCTGTGTGAGTGGGAGAGTCTCCTGTGACACAAATTATTGTTTTTCCAGGGTCCAGTAAGAGTATGTGTGTGGACGTAATTATAATGAGCCTCCTACTCACTCTAGGGCCATTCCTGTATGTACCCAACGTTAATTGAACGTGTGGGACTGGGGAATAATATTTAATTCCACTTCTCTCACATATTTCATTCTCACTCGCTCAAAGTAGTAAATGGAAAATACTTACCAGATTTCAGTTCCATGGGATGTAGTTATGGCACATATTCTGGTTCAACTGATATACATTCCGAAAAAAAGGATTATTTTGATGGTCAAAATCCAGGCCGGATCCGGCTAGACTGTAGTTTCCCATTGGAATGTACAGATGAATAAAAAATCACACTGCCCTCAACGACAATTTCAGGGACATCGCGATTATCGGTTCTAACGATTACGATAATTGGAAAATGTTCGCGTATGTACATATGTTAACTATCAAATGTATAGCCGTTTTGTACTGCGATCGCAATCGTTTAACGCTATCGCGCTCCTATCGAATAGACATCCTAATTTTGCAGACGAGTGATAGAGAATCGTAGAGGGGGAAAGTTAGAAAAAAAGGTGAGTATTTTACACTTAATTTCCTTTTTTGCGTTTCAAATAGCATGAATAAGATTTCTGTGTGGCTTGTAAAAATGTGTATTGAATTGCGTGAAATATAAATGGGAATAGAAGTCATTTAAACCACTCTCTGACGTGATATTGTAAATTATGTGCCCACTGCCTTAGTTTCATGTTAGTATTGACTACAATGGAGCAAGGCCCTCACGCAGCAGCGTGAGCCTCTTGACTTGCAGGGGTGGCTCCTACTCCTAGTAAAAGCTATAAATTCAACCAGTTTATTTTGAAACATACCTCAAATATTTGTATATAGGATTTCAATAACGCTATTAAAGCACATACTGTATCATACAAGTTGGTATATTATGCAGGTGTCATTTGTATGACGCACCTTTCCCGGGGGTCAAGAGGTGCGTCATACAAATGACACCTGCATTACCACATCTACTGTCAGCTGGACCATTTAAACACAATTCACTTTTAATATGCTGTACATAGCTAAGAGTATTTTCCCCAGATACCATCATGTATGTAGATGGACAGTTCCCTTTTCAAATGTTTGGTTTGTACAGTACAAACCAAACATTTGAAAAGGGAACTTTGTACTGGTGAAAAATAGATGGGGGCTCAGGGTGCTTCTGCCCCTCCAAAAGTTCATAAATAGCCACATGAAATCATAAAAAGGTCTACTAAAATGTGTTCCCACAGAGCAGAGTTCAAACAGGGCCTGGAAAGTCATGGATTTTGACTTTTGGGTTTTCCACAATTCCAGACCTTGAATGATGAACAATTGTAAAATGTTCTCATTGGGTCTTGGGATGTCGTGGAATTGTATTTTATCTGAATTTCTTCCTCACTGAAATACACATAAAGATTTTGAAAAAAAAAATTAAAAATTAAAAATTAAGTAAAAGGACCTTGTTTGTAAACCTTAAGTGAAAAAAGTCATTGAAATATTATGGATTTCTTGCTACATGTATGAACGTCATGGAAAATCATGTAATTTGACATGAAATTTTACCCTTTCTCTATCTATTTTAGGATACAAATTTCAAAGTTTTGTTTTAAGACAAGTAAGCTTCAAAATAAGCTCCCTAAAATAAATTATGTTCCATTATCATAGTTTGTACTTTGTATGAACTTTTAAATCAACCTTTGCTATAATATACATGTTCAGTAGTCATTCAGCATTTGTTTGTTTACTGGGGGTTTGTCAATGTGGCAAAAATAGCCTACAGGCTTAATTTCTTGATTGAAAATTGTGGACACTCTCTAGATACATGTATAACCTGAGTATTCATTCTGGATCAGTCCTCAATGGGTTAAGTTCTACAGGATCTTTCAATTAATGAAGATGGAATGGTTTTGGAACCACCTTCAAATCGATCTGAGAAAGATTTATGCTTTAATCCAAGCGCCTCTGCTATGTCATAAATTTATGTATCCTTTTCACATCGAGTTCACTTGTTTCCATTCCCCTGGCATACTCAAGGTTTCAAACTCAGGATCTCCCGCTTGGAAAGTCTTAGTCCGGTAAAAAACTATAAATGGTATGAATTGGTCTGAAATTTGGTTCATAAATAGAGCAGTTCATGTTTAATACTTGGATCTGAAAAAGATTTGGAAGGGTATTTATAATATTATAAAGATCATAACAAGATTGGAAAGAATATACAGAGCATATTAAACATCTAGATTGACCTTTCACACTTTTTGTGATGGGGGGGTTGTTGGTTGCCATGGGAACTATAATATATAAAATATATACTGTGTAATATGCTTGCAAGTTGCAAACAAAATATACAAAAATAAAGATTAGAGGCACATGATACATTCAGACCTAACCTTTTTTTTTTTTTACTCAATATTAATCTATTTAAAGGTGAATGACAGTAGTGGGAAACGCCCCACACCCAAAAATGAAATGTACGCTCTTATTATCAACAATGTGAAAGAATATAATTTTACTAATATGGGATTATACAAATTTGGCCAGGAAACCGCCTACTAATTGATATTGCAAAATTATAAAACTGATTTACTGTAAATCGTACCGCCAACGTGGAATCGCGCATACGCTACGTGCAAATGACCTTGTGGTGTACATGTACATGTGGTCTCCGCTTTGCGGGCTTGTCCCCGGCTTGTCTATATCTCCAGCACAGCGCTAGCGGCGTGGACAGGTGTGAACGGGCGGTGGATTTATAAATTTCCCAAAACTGGTATTGGGCTTTAAAATGAGAATGAGCAAAGAAATTACCCTTGATAAGGTTTCCCTGGGATTTGATCCTGTGACCCCCGGATTGCTTGGCCGGTGCTCTAACCAACTGTTACTAAATAACCTTGTGCTGGTTGTTCGTCACTGAAACCTTTTTCACTGCTCGTGATTTATAATTGTTTATTTTATTTTGAACCTACATGTAGTATGTGAATGGGGTACATTGTAGTTCTTTAATGAATGGGTCAACTCAAGCATTCCCTGTGTGAGTTTGTAATCTGCGACGCAGCCTACACAGGCGTGATTTAAGGGTGTAATCCATTTAACCAGTGGGTGGAGCTCGCTCCGTGCATCACTTGCTCAATCAAAATCACGCCACATGACTGGCGAAAAGTGACAAGTTTATCTTTGCGCAGTGGCTGTTTTGCTCGTGAGAGTAATTTTCTTGACTGTGTTTTAAATGGGATCTAGGAAGCTTTGTCTAAGTACTGATTGATAGTTCTGTTCTCTTTCTTTTTTTAGAAAGTAATATTCTGAATGAAAACTGTTTTGGGCATTGTGGTTTGTGAACGTTGCATCAGTTTTTAAAAAGAAATTTGTTTTGGAAACTATTCAAAAATAAGTGACCACCTGGCACAGGACAAAAGCATACTGTTTTTGTTTTGAACAGACTTTGTTTCTGGTGGAAACAAGTTATCCTTGTATGTTTGATGAACGATGAGCACTTGATTTGTTTCATTGGAGAGAGAATAGGATGTAATTAGATGCCTTGTTAAATCATCTTTATAATCTGATATGAGCAATTATATTTGAAATATCCAATGAAAATCCCCCCTCTCTCCCCACCCTTTCTTTCATTTTCTCTCTTTCCTCCTGACTCTCTGTGATTTCTTTCTATTGTTCTCTCTCTTCTCTGTTGTTCTGTCTCTCTCCCTCCCTCCCTTACTATTTTCTCTTTTTCTAACTCTTCTCCTTGTCTCTCCCTTGTTGTTCCCTTTAGACCCTCCCTTTCGTAGTCCCTTTCCAAGTAAACGGGGGTTAGGAACAAGACTGCTTGTACAAACTGTCACCGCTCATTAGTATCCCTGTATCCAAGTAGCTGTCTGAAAGTCTGAGACTCTTTAATAGACGAGTCACACGTTTTCCCGCAATAGTCTGACGCACTTGGCTTTTACAGCGTAAGTTTACCGTGCATGTACGTTAATTTACGCACTTGGTTTGATATGGCTTTGTTTTTGGCATGCGGTCAGCTGCTTGGGAGAGCCTTAGTCAGCTAGCACAGCGAAGGCCACTTTAAACAGTGCACAGAACAAACTTGCTGGGAAAGTTTGTCCAGCGAAAATACATGTAATGTGCGGTTGACGTCACTCACTCCACAGTTTTTCACGTGTTGGAAAGAGTGAGTTCTATATAAAAGACAAGCTTCATATGGGATTTACATACTATGTTGTACCAGTTTTGACAAGTTTGAAATCTTTTAGTTTGAAAGTGCCTACAGGTACGCTGGACATTATTGAGTACATGTGAGTAGACTCTACTTTTAAAGAGTGAATTTGCTTTCTTAAGATTAAGTTGCATTATATCTAGTTTATTTATATTATTAAAAAAAACATAAACTTTTTCACAAAGTAGTTTTTTTTGTGCAAATATTTCTTCTTTGATGTGAACGAAGAGGGTTAGCTTGAAACCTAACAATAACAAATGGTTTTGACCCACATGATGGTCGGTTACAAAGTACTAACAATTTAAACGGTTGTAATCCTTTTTACAGCATTACCTACATGTAGTTGAAATAGTGTTTGTTTTATACAATTACACAATTTCTATTTTTCCCCCATCGTCGATTAACAATCGGTTGTGAACTCTTGATATCACTCAGGAAACTATTAGCAGCTTCGGGTACCGCCAAAAGGAAGTCATCAGTGGGCAGACAATTTGGCTTAGAATGGGACATTTGTTCAAATTTTTTGTTCCAACTCTTGCAGGAAGTGTCTTTGTAAATTCATTCCAATACAACGAAAAAGGAAGTTGTCAGTGGGCATGATTAAATCTACAGAAAATTTGAAAATGTTTCTTCAGTTTGTTCCGACTCTTGCAGTTAGTGTTTGAATTGAATCCTCAATTTCCGCAGACTACAGAGAATGGACATTTTTTTTTTTTGTTAGTTTTTGTTCCGACTCTTCAGTGAAGTTATCATTTTGTTTAAAATTGAATCAACACATAACTGATGCACGTGAGAATTGTTTGAAGCACGCACAGTCACATAAAATTAGACTAATAGATGTACAGGTGCAGTCATGTGTTAGGCTATTGTTCAAGTGCACAGTACCGTACTCAGTAGCAACTTCAACATGCCACTGACAGTGCTTTTCCTGCAATTGATATTAGTTTATTGATCTCCACAATTTCAAGGTGAGTTTTCTATCTGTAAAGTCATGAGAGTCATGATAAACTTAGGATTGTTCGTTCATCATTCTCTTTGACTATGGTATATGGTATTTTATACAAAGTTTTTGGTGAGGTCATACATTAATTATGATAATTAAAATATTTTGTTTTGCATTTTTTTTGGTTGTATGTCCATCCTCTATAAAGGATCACAATAATAAAAACTGTTTTTGTGTAGGTTTACTTTTGTCAAATCCATTACAAAGCATAATATTTACATTTCAAAGTACACAATTTTCTTTTATTTCAAGGCAAATGTTTGCAAATACTGAAAAGTCAGATAATCCCATAACTTACCAAGTGATGAGTATCATCAAACTGTCATATGTACCAAGTCCTTTTTAAAACCTACAGAATATAGATAAGTGTTGATTGCATGCAGTATAGATTGATATATGCCAAGGTGGTAATTGAATGGCTAATATCCTGACTTGACCATTGCACTAATTGGCTCATCCTGTGTCATTTCCCAACAAAACAAACAGACAAACAACCGCGTACAGTACATGTATATATGAAACATCTGGCACGCTCACATTTCACAAAACCATTTAGTTATCATTCCATCCTATCCAGGAAAATAGGAGACTGTTATTAAAATGTTCAAACAAACAAAACTCTGAAAACATTTGATAACAGAACTGTCACTTGTACATTTTGTGCTGTGGTATTAGATACAAGGTATGTAATTGTTTTTCCATAATAAATGTACTTAGTGTAAAAGTAGACAATCTATGTCAGATTTGATCCCTGATCGTTCGTGCGAAGTATCCAAATTGGGATACTATGAACGATGATTTATCTGAATTCCGATACCATTGATTTTTTTTTTAAACATCAATTTATTCTTAAATATCTCCATAATTACGGAGATATTGAAGACAAATTAAAACACAGCTTTCCCATTTTATTTTTCTGCTTCCATAAGCCAAAGAGAAGCATAAAAGCTCCATATGATTTGGGTTGAATTTGCAAAGTTTAATGGATCACTTTAAGTTGGACAAAGTTGTTGTAAACAAATCAAAACAATTTTACACAGGAAACAAACAAGAAAATTAAAAAAACAGTAAGTATTGTTTATATGCCCAAGTCAAGTCTGCTCCATGTTTTGACCATGATGAAGAGCTGTTCTGGTCTGTACAGCTTGTTAGTCTGTTAGGCAAATCTTGCAAGTGCACAGGGGGAAATCATTGATTATGTCTGTCACTGAGGATGGGGGTAGGATGGCAGAGGGGGGTGTAAGGGGCAGGAAGAAGGGGGAAGGGGGAAGCAGTCGGTTCTGAAGTGACCGGACAGGAAGGCCAGTTGGGGACCGATGCATGCCATTGTCAAGAAAGTCTCCATTGTGTTTAATATTGGGTCCTCAAATACTGTTGGATGCCTATAAAACAAAACATTTTAAATTAGGATGTTAATTATGTTTTTCTGGAATGAAAAGGGGGGGGGGGGTGGAGGGGGTGTAAGGAGAGGAAGTAGGGAAAGGGGAAAGCAGTCTGTTCTGAAGTGACCGGACAGGAAGGCCAGTTGGGGACCGATGCATGCTGTTGTCAAGAAAGTCTCTATTGGGTCCTCAAATACTGTTTAATGCCTATAAAAACAATCATTCCAAATTAGCATGTTAATTATGTTTTTCTGCAATGAAAAGGGGGGCAGGGAAGGGGGAGGGGGGCAGTGTGTAAGGAGAGGAAGTGGGGGAAGGAGGAAGGGGTTCTGAAGTGACCGGACAGGAGGCCCAGTTGGGGACTGAGGCATGCCGTTGTCAAGAAAGTCTGCGTTTGGGTTAATAGGGTCCTCAATGACTTTCAACTCCCTATTAAAACAAATCTTGACAAATTAATGTGTTGATTGTGTTTTGGTCAATAAAATTATTCAGGCTCGAGTCTGTGGAGAATGTAATTAATACTGTGCACTTCCAAAAGATGTGAACTTTATCACTACCACGAAGGTATACGTACACCATGATTGGACAGTAATACATGTACATGTATCCAATCATTATCGGCTGCTTATATGGAAGGCAGTCCAGGCTGTGGACTTATTGCATGGTGACGGTCAGTTATTGCAAATTGATGTAAAGAAGGCAGTACTAGACCATGGTGTCTACTTTGACACTCACTCACCCATAACTTAGTCTCTTCTACAGTATGTAATGAGATCAGTGGGCAGCTTGAGGGTTGACGTTGGTGCCGAGCCCCCTGCCCCTATTGCATGGTCAGTTCAAAGCAGTAGTCTATGATGTCTGCATAATAGTTGTACTTCGTAGCTAGCCCCTTGCATTAGGTCAAAATGTATTGCATGGTCAGTTAATCCATATTATTTTTCAAAGCATTCTATAAAAGGTTGTCTACTTTATCCTCAATCATGAAGGCTTCATCTTTAAAAAAAGTGAGGATTATTATGTTCAACAGACATACAATACAGTCACATGCACAGGCGTAGCGACTTACGTAATACCTATTCATCAGGGGGGATGAATGAATAGATCATCCCCCCCCCCCCAGTTGAATGGGTATCAGTGACATGTCTACGCCCGTGGTCCCATGGCAATGAGTTAGCAAACAGCACATTGTATTTATGCTCATGACTCGGCCATATGACTTTCATTTAACATGGAACTTTCACACACCACTTAGTGAAGGTACATGTATTAAACACGTTTGATCTCCCCTTTAATCACGTTTTTTTTTTTTCTTTGTGTTCGTTTGCTTCATTGATTCGCTTTCCTCTTTTGCTAAATAAATGAGGCATAGTTTTGATGAGTTATGTCAGAGATTGTTTTAGCTGGAGCCTGAACAAAAATTACTAATTTCCACATCTATCATCAATCCCCTTTCTGGAGAGCTTGAAGGCAGTAGAGGGGGACTTACATGTATGATTAAGTGATAGATCTGATAAATTAACGGAGAGAGAGATTAATTACTGGCAGTTTTACTGGAGCCACTAAAATTACAAACTTCTAGGGGCACTTAATCTTGTGGAGCCAAGACTCTTGTTTATTTGTCTCATCCAATCTGTGAATTAAGAAAGAATTCCAAGTTACATTTTGACTTCATGACCTTTCCTTTGATGACAATGACTTTACCCAAGGATATATATGTTGAAATTCTTTATTTGTTTATTTTTGAGTACGACTTATCTGCAATTAAGTTACCCATTCAGGACCTGTCATGAAAATCATTTGGATGGGGTCTATTACTGTCTATTATATATGTAGTTCGTTTGTTATACAAACAATTAAACTTTCTTTTAATAAATTGGTGAAACAAGCACTAATGATAGCATCCCCCTCCCTTCCTTTATTTATGTAAATTCCTCAAGGAATTTGGTAATGGACCACATTCATTACCTATGATACCTTTTATTTTATTTTGGTTGAATTACCCACATCAATGTAGCAGTCTCCCTCCTTTCCTTTCTTTTTTCTCTTCTTGGATTACACACTCACTTACATTATATAATCACATTAGAACTACCATTTTTATGTTTTGACTGAATGACCCAAAGCAATATGTAGGACCTTTCTCATAGCTTCTCACTTCCCCTTCCCCTTCTCCTTTGTAACTAATGCCACCCCGTCCCATCTATGCACCCCTCCCCCTTTCTTTGTAATCACCAAGTTTACTATTAAAGTAACATTTTCTTAGGGCAGAATGACCCAAAGTAATGTTTTACCCCATCTCTTTCCCCTCCCTTCCTAACTTGGTAACTTGCTAACTAACTAACTTACTAACTTACTAATTAACTAACTAACTAACTAACTAACTAACTAACTAACTAACTAACTACCTACCTAATTAACTAACTAACAATAAACTAACTAGCTAACTAATAAATTGGTCAACTAACTATCTATTTAACTAATGAACTATAACTAACTAATAACTAACTAGGCACCTTTTTATTTTATTTTTCATTGAATGACTCAAAGCAATTTTCCATTCCCATTCTCCTTCCTTTTCCAAATTTTCCTTAGCAACAAAAGTTTGTTTTATTCTACCATATACATACAATCATTTTTCTGTTTGCTGAGTTTATTTTGGCAACAGAGGTAAACAAATCAGAGATGAAAAGAAGGTTTTGATCACATGACTGGCCAGGGCAGAGACTTGGTTCTAGATCTACGAATGATGTCCTCCTAGTTTGGTTTACACAATGGGCTAGAAGTGATGTTTGTTAGACTCTCACTAAAAAAATATAACCGTTGAAGACTTAAAGTTGAAACTTACTAAATCATGAGTGTGTTCATCTCTATTGATTTATTATACTCTACATATTGAAACATCATAGCAGAAAACTTGTTTTTTTTTGCTAGATGTCAATGGCTATTAAGTATATTTTAACAAAAATTTAGCCAAGCGTGAACTTTGAGAGGCGCAAACGAATACAAAAATGAGTACTACACTTCACTTTTTGGTTGTTGTGAGAATGCAACTCATGACATCTAGATGGATGAATCCTTGAACCTGATTCACTCACTAGTCACATGTGTCACAGATGCTGCGTCATCTTATTTCATTTCCACCCTGCCGAGATCATCACACGTGTGAAGGTTTGAAATGGACAAATTGTCAAGATACTGGTACCAAGAAGGACGGTTGACTCCTCCATAAGGGTAACCCGTCTCTTATAACATTGTCAATAGAATTTGAAATCCATTCACAATGAATTTGTTTTGGTAGGATGCATTTTTCATAGACCCCAGTCCAAGTATTTTCGGGACCAGTTTTGATTTGGTAAATTTGTTATCATAGATGATAATGTTTGCAAGAATGTACGCACGTGTATGTAACAGTTTCAAGAGTTTTGTGCAAGGTAAAACAAACACAAACTTGTATGTTGTTATTTGTTGTTTCCTAAAGTCTGCATCTGTGGTCTGCATATCGAATGCACACTGACTACTGTATACCCACCAATTCAAATTGTCTTGAATAGGTTAATGTAAATTTTTTTTTTTATTATTCCAAACCCCCCTAATTCTCTACAAGTTTGTTTCATGTCACTGGCATATATCTGCAAGCAGTTCTTCTTTTTTTAATTCAGGAACAAGAGATTTCTGCAAATTTAAGTTATTAAGTAATAAATGTATGAAGTTTATATTCAATTCTATCATTTTGTAAAGTAATGTTTCAGAACCAACAAGTATTATCAGAAGTGAAATTTACTAGTCCAAATGCAGGTGTAAAAAAGAAGAAGATTGTTAACAGACAATATGACACACCTGTCTAATTTCACCCCTCCCTCCACCTTGCTAAAAAAAAAAAAAGTTCCACCAAATCTCTTCATTATGATTCAGCAGTCAGGACTAAAAGGTCCTAATACTTGATCTATAATAATTATCCCCCAAATTAACCTAATAACAGGGTGGACAAAATTCTGCAGTTGGCATGTGCAGCTAGTGTTCACAAATGCATGACATATCATGTTGCCATACCCCCTCCCTCCACCCTTACCTGATAAAAAAAAAGTGGACCAAAATCTTTTAACAAATTTGTGTTTCCTCTCATTTCCCGCTGATTTCCTTGCAGGTCGTGCGGTAACATACGTCGGCCACCCAACAAACCAACCAACCAACCAACCAAGGCCGAGAAACGCTGAAGTGGTGACTGAGTGAGTGGCTTCGCGGAGGATCGGATCAGAGTGAAGCGTACATGTACATATGTAGACTCTGGCGCATGGACGTACGGCACGCACGCAGGGAACTCGCTGCAACTAAACTGAAGCTTGTTCAGGTTTAGAAGCCTGTCGTGACTTTTGTGGAAAACCCCACGCAACGTCGACACACACACACACACATGTGTACTTTGAGTGACTTTGAGCACAGGCTTTGGAATAGAAGGAAGGAACCGTGCTTATCAATCTGTGAAAGTACTTACTGAAAAGCATCAAACATGTACTGTATGTGTGTAACAAATCTTGGTGGATCATTTCTGGTGCAGGACACATACATTTGGAGCAAATTTATACCAATTTATTAAAAATAAAGTTCTTCATAAATTTTCTGGAGCTGAGATTTGAGAATCACATCAATTTAATTTTTGCTGAGGGATTTTGAAGAAGACACTTTCATTATCAAAGACATTTTGCCTACATACAGCATTCAATGACTCTTGGATGATGATGATGGTGTAGCCCAAGAGAAGTGTGAAATTGTGATCAAGACCTTTTTAATAGAGGAAACCCAAGATATATTTCTGATCCTTTTATTGAGACAACAACCATGGGGAACTTTGGATATTTGTCATTCATCATCCTCCTGGAAGCAGCTCTACTGGCTTGCTGCAGAGCTGATCTAGGTTTGTATTAATTATGTTCACCCGCAAGTTATGAAATGGCCAACATAAAGGGATCTAGTAACTTTGTTGACATTTATGTGCAAAAAGTGATGAGTGGTTGATACAACTGTATATTGTTGTTATCTGATATGTCCACTTGGTGTTGTGTGAAAATTTCAAGTTAAATGGACGTTATATGGCAGAGTAACTAACTCATTGCACTCACTTTGTACACGGTTTTTGCGGTCCAGTGGATAATTTAACATCTGAACACTTCAATCGTAATTATCTTTTTAACGAAAGGGAAATTTAAAAAACCAAAACCTGTCCCATGCTTTTATTGTTTTAAATACGAATACAACAAGATATGAGGAAACCGCTATAATTCCAATTGGATTTTGAGGATTTTGACAACATTGTTATAGTTAGATCCCTTTAAGTTATTAGCAATGTAGGTGGTCAAGTTCACCAGCATGGCCTAGTAACCACTGTGGTAAATACAGTTGCATCTGAAAGAAGGTTGTTTTAAATAGTTCTATTAAGTGCAGCCAACTTTCTATTACTCATAATCATTGTAAATAACAACAGGAGGTGTGGTGGATGTGTGTCTCGTTTTGATATTTTCCCCTCATGAATTTCTGATCCACATTCAGACTGCCGCTAAGGAAGCCTTCGGAGTAGTAAGGACTTTCCTTGTAGGTTCCTACACTTCTTATTTAATAAACAAACTTAGAAAGCACCAGTTAATTTGGTAAAAATGATTTGTTATATAATAAGCAGCTGTATAGAAACAGGGTAGTGCCCAGTGGAGCGACAAACTAGTAATAAAGAAATTAATCAAAACAAAGAAATAATCAAGCAAACAAACTTGTAAACAAATTACCCACATATAATAGGCTGTTGCAGAAGAAGGGGAAGCAAATATAACCCTATGGTGTCATGGTCGACTTTTTTCACAATACATTTTCGCTTATTACTCTGTCGTATGACATTAATTTACCATGGACTTTTCTCACATCACTTAGTAGACATATCCGATCACATTTGGTCAACAATTTGCCAATTTGTGCACATGTCAGCAAAGTTACTAAACCCCTTTAAAACAAATTTTAAAATGGTAAACAAACTACTGTAATCATTCTACTGTAGAAGCAAACAAACAAACAAATAAACAATCAACCAGAAAATAACAACAAAACAAACATACGACCCACATTTTGGCTGTTGTGAAGGAAGTGCTAGGGTAATGGGAGCTTGCCTACATGTACGTAATGCACCTTTCCTAAAATATATATCAATAAATCTAGCAAAAATCAGACTGACAATGAAGAAAAAAAGTACCAAACAAAATATCATATTTCACAAACTTTTCAATCTGATAGCTTTAGGGTTAGCTATTAAATTAAAGAAAGGAATTAGGGAGGGAAAAGGAGGAGCTTGCGATTGTTAATGCCTTGTATGTACCTCCTTCAAAAAACATAATCTTGACTAGAGTTACTGTTATCATGAACCTATAGGTAGTAGGTTCATGCTGTTATAAACAAGTTATGATTGACAAAAATAAAAATAAAAAATAAATGTTTTTTTTTCTTTTTTCAGGGGCTACTTTTTTTTCGGGGGCTCTTTTGGTCATTTCGGGGGCGAATTCCCCCGCCGCCCCTGTGTATTTTTTAATGATGTGTACCATAATTTTGGAATTTACCTTTTAGAAAATGTTTAAATTTAAATAGTGTCTTTTAACCCCTTCACTACGAGAACCGGGTGGGTTGTGTACAAAGTCCACGGAGATTTCCGAATCTCGAAGGGAACAGGTTAAAGTGCTCGATTTGTAACCTTTGTAATAAATATTGTGTAAATAAAATACAAAACTTGACCGTTTTAAACAGTTTGATTCACTGCACGAGTGAACAGCACAGGAAATTATACGATATCAGGCTCAGCGTTGACAATGAAACCCGGGGAAAACGTCAACATCTATATCCTCTTTTATTTTAAAATGTAATTTATGCTATCTATCTATCGCTAGCCAAAACTGACTAATACTTCCCTACTCTCCCCGTCCACTTCCTAACTTTAAAAGGCTCAATTTACTGCTTTCCATAACTGTTTTCCTGTGAAGTTTGGATGAACTAGGTTGTGACATTTGATTGCATTTCCCATGTCTATTTTCTTTAGGATGTCCACGTAGATTAAACAGGTTATCGGGAATGAATCGGGCCTTGCTTTCGGCATGAATGCATTAATGCAATGGCTTGCACCCCGCTAAAAACAGTTATGGGGGTTTTGTTCGTCCCCTGGAGAGAAGAACTGCATGGGGAGGTTGTATTACATGTATATCACAAATGTTTCTGGCTGTTCTATTTTGAAACAATATTATATAAATATATTACTGTATGAAATAAAAATAGTTTTGTGTACAATGGGAGGAAGCGGGAGTGCCAGGAGGATAGTTCTGCTAATTACATGCCCTAGATCTGACAGGGCAACAATTATGTCTACAGTAAAATGTCCAACATTTTTAGGATCTTCCTGGCCCGAAATCAGAATTGGGTCCCGGCCAAGAACTGAAGAAAATTAATAAAAGTTGTTTCAATTTGATCTTAACTCATTGGTCCTGAAAATATTTTGGCTGGGGTGTATGGAAAGTGCACAATTAGTAAAAATCAATAAGTCTTGAATGGGTTTATAATTTTAATTATTCACTTGGCATTTGTAAATAGTCTAAGTTTCTATGCGCACCTCATAGCACTGAGCCAGTGTGTACATGTATTTCGCACTATGCAGTAATGCACAAGATGTTTGCAAGATATTTCACCATGCGTGCGATTATACGAAATCCGATCCACCTCTTTCAAGTAAACCTGGATGTATTTTTGTCTAAAAGATAAATTTAAGTTAATTTCCGTACTAATACAATTTTGGAAATTCAAGTACATGTACATGTATGTGTTTAGTATTGATATTGTTTGGTAAACTTGTAACTTGTATCCCAATACTCTTGTTTGATTTATTGAAGGTTGAAACAGGATAGTAAACAGATTGGGTTGTTGTTCATGTGTGTTACCGTCGATTATCTCCTTACCACTCAAGTTAATTGGTCAGACAATGTGTTTTAAGTGGGGAAAGAGGAAGGAGGGATTAAGTCGGGGATTAGAAAGGGTGAAATTGAAAAAATGGGCGGAATAGAGAGTTGTGAAACGTGAACTTCTGTAGACATCTAAAGTTTTCTTGGTTCAAGACACCAACAATTTCATTTTAGATTTATAATTGAAAAGAAAACTTTGAAACCTAAGAAGACACCATCTGTGTAATAAGAGTTTAAAAGCTAGTTCGGCAAGTTAGGTGGTAGGGTGCAGCCTGATTAAAGGGGGTGACATCAAAGACGGGCAGAATAGAGAGTTGTGAACCTCAACATTTAGAAGATATCCATTTTTTCTTGGTTCTGGTGAGAGAAACAAATTCAATCAGAACTTTATACAACTTCAGAACACTCTATTGGTGCAAAACCCAGTGTTGATAGTGTTTATAGTGTTGTGAACATTGACATTTTGTTTTTGACATTCTGTGAAAACTCTGTGAAACTTTAATAGGAACCCCCAAGTGGTGAAACTAAATAGTGTAAATGCAGTTGGGCAAGCAGTCACACTTATGAAGGGGGAGGGGTACAGCCTGCCTGATTAAAGGGGGTGACATCGAAGACTGGCGAAATAGAGAGTTGTGAAATTAGAACATGTATACGTATTTTTGTTAGGGGGTGGGTAGCAGCCTGATTAAAAAGGGGTGACATCAAAGACGGGCGGAATTGAGAGCTGTGAAACTTGAACTTTTGTTGTATCCAGTTTTCTCGGTTCCAGTCCTAGAAACAAATTTAATCAGAACTTTGCAAAACTTGAGTGCGCACTGATATCACAGATTTAGGAAACTTTATTTGGCAGAGATCCTGTTTTTAATAGGTCCAAGGAAATAATTTGAAAAGAAAATTGTTTTGAAACTGAAACTATCTATTACAGATAAAAGGGGCAGGTGTTCACAATTAGGGAGGAGGCTTGGGTTTGGGGGATGAAACCTGATTATGGGATGAGATTGAAGATATAAACTTAACAGAATGATAAGCTATGAAACTTGAACTGTTGAAGACATCCAGTTTTCTTGTTTCAAGACACAGAAAATCAATTTTAGATTTAAAAGTATAACAATTTGAAAAGAAAACTTTGTGATACTGAGCTAGGGTTCTATTTGTATCTAGGTCAACCCAAAGGGGGGGGGGGGGAGGGGGGGTGCAAAGAGAAGTACATGTACATGTACTTATACTTCATTCCTGAAGAAGAAATTCAGCTTTCTTTTTGGAGCCTGACTGAAACTAAAATGAAAACACTGAATCATAAAATACAAAAAAAGTGGAGCTGTATTTATAGAGCGGATGTAGGACTCTTTCATTTGAGGGGCTAACTGGTAGACCTAACTCTGACATTACAATTTTTCTTAAATGAAATCTCTGTAGTCTACTACCTATTGTAGAACATTGTTATTTTTTAAATATTTATATTTGATTCCAAATGTACATAAATTTATGTAAATATCTTAAATGTGTTCCCGCCCCATTCTGTGCATTTTAGAGTCTACACATCTCTTTTTACATTTCTTTTATCTAATGTCATGTTACTTTAATATTATATCCCAATTCTCTTACATTTCTAGTCTTCACCGAAACGCCTTCAGACGCTGTCGTTGTCCGGGGACAGCCCGCTGCATTTCACTGCGCTGCATACGACTCATTCCAGATAGGTACTGTCTTCGTGTCGTGGACGCACAACAACGGGCAGGTCAACACGGGAGTGCGCACTACCATCTACCCTAACGGAACGCTCCTCCTAACGGCCACTCAAGATGGAGACGAGGGCACGTACAGCTGCACGGCGAGCGCTGTTGACTCGCTGGGTGGTGTAGGGGACGTTCAGACGCCCACAGCCGCTTTGTTGAGGTTTGCCTGTGAGTATTAGTTTATGAAAACTATATTTTGTTGAAACCTGAAATTACCTTTAAATGCAAAAATCACATCAGTGACGGCAGGATATACATTATAAATGAATGTATTGTTTCTGTGTATTTTATCCACTTAATCCTGATAATTTGGATCAAGAGAACTTACCCTGGTTGGGCTAGTGATTGCAAATTGTACTTTCCCTGGACTTATTTTTGTCTTCCTGAAGTTTTATCTAATAATAATAATAATAATATATATTTATATAGCGCATAATACACAAAATGACTATCTATGCGCCATGTTGATATATAATACAAGGTATATACACAAGTTTTAAAGGGGTAGTTTAGTTTTGGTAAGGCTGAACTTTAGTAGCCAAAACCTGCACAGTAACATTATAAACTAATAGTTATAACTCCACCATGCTCGAAAGGTATACAAAATTACAAACAACCAAGTAAAACGCCTGTTATCATTCAAAAAGAGCCATTAAAACACAAGAGGGCGCTTTTTAAAAAGGCATTGGTTTCAACCATTTTCAACCAAAATTATGCATGTGATGTTTTGTTGATATAATGATTAAATAGCGAGATCATCAACAACCATTTAAAAAACGCTTTTGAAAATTTTTGAAAAAGTGCAAGCATTTTTTTTATTTTTTCAAAAAATCATCTAATTATTTGGGCCCCAAATAATTATAAGATCAGATATATTTATTGATATTTTAGCCGTTTCTGGGTCGATTTTGACCAAATAAAGTTTTTTCTGCCATTAAAATTGCATGTTCTCTCAAATTCGACACTCAGTTTTTCATTACCTCACAAAAAAATTGCGATGTGCAGCGCCCTCTCTACCAAAACTAAACTACCCCTTTAAGACATGCAGTAGGTTTGCGGTAGCATATGACTGAGGAGGAATGCATGGGTAGTCCTGAAAAGGATTGTAATTCTTTCTTGGTTAGTTTGAAGAAATTGGAATGATCCAGGCAGATTTTCATCTTGATAGCAAGATTTGCCCTGTCTTGTCAGAGTTCAATCTCCATGAGCCTCCTAAAAAATCATAATCTTCATGGTGTATCAGTGACTCAGTTGCTGCAAACTTTTAATTTTAAAAGAAAATTGTACCTTTTTCAAAGCAAGACACAAATTTAAGTTTGAATGAATACTTTACAGCGTGGCATATATGTACAAGTTCACATTATACATGTATCATAAAAATTGAAGTCAATATCACATGACAAAATGAATACATTGAAAAATGCTCAAAAGTAGCACAGGCTTGCTGGCCCGGGGCCGCTAAAATTTAGCAGCGGGCCAACAAATTTGGTTGATCCATAATTTCAATGGTCCAAATGAGCAGCTAAATACATTATAGCAATTTGTAATATTTTTCTTTGTTAGGGGCCATGCATCATTTTCTGGAACAAATTATACAGACTTTTAAAGACTAATTTTCAAACCAGAAATATGAGTCACATACATGTAATTGCCTAGTCGGGGGCATTCTAAATGTTCCTCTTGGTGTGGTAACCCAAAATAAAATGTACTGATCCCCTAAATTGCAATTTATCAGCCAGCTACAATCATCTCATATTCAAAATCTCACTCACTTCATTGATCAAAACCGTTATTATTATGATGCTTGACATAGCAGAATTATGTATGTAGTGGGTATAGATACAACAAACATTTTCAATTTTTCTCATTATCCTGTTAGAAAATTGTGTTGCTCATTCGGGCCACCAAAATATGATTTTCTTGAAGTTTAGCTAACCTACATGTAGAAAGATTTCACCAGCTCCTGGCAAGAGAACAAGTGTTTGTGTGGAGCCCTTTCATTACCTTACATTTGCAGATTATATCCAGGGGTCTTTTTGTGAATTTCCAGGGTCCTCGGCAATATTAGATGCTCAATTGCCCCAAGCATCCATAGTAGTCCATTATCAAGCTTAAAAAGGACACAATTTTGTATTTTATACAAATCAGACTCATTATTTTGTTTACAAGAAATATTCAGGTGCTTATTTTACTTTACATGACCCAGCAAACTATCAGGGGACTCCAAACTTGCCAATGTCATGTTCACGTGAGCTCCTGACCATACATTACATGACTGAGAATTACTCGCCTTCCTCCCCTCCGTTTCAAGTTTTGCAACGTTCTCCCGTTTCACAGAAAGAAATTGGGAATGTTTTTCACTTCTGAATTTATTGTGGTTTATCCCCAGATGTATCCTTTTATAATCAGATTAAATGAAGAAATTGGGTATGCTTTTCAGTTCACTTCTAAATACATATATGGTTTATCCCCAAATGTATCCATTTATAATCAGATTAAATTATGGAAAAGAAATATTACTATTGTCTGGATCAGATAAAACAGTGCAGGTACAATTCGTTATAGATCAATGACAATTGCTAACAGAGTAAAAGTCCCTTGCATACTGTTGGCACAGATTTATTTTTAGTACAGTAATCCACTGAGAATTCAAAATCAAACCTGTCTTTGAATAGCAGCCACCTGTCTATAGCAGCCACCTGTCTACAGCAGCCAACCTGCCTGAAGTGGCCACCAAAAGTGATCTGCTGAAGAGAACAATGTTATGGAACCTTCCAAGATACAGGTCACTATTCTACAGTGGACATTTTTCTTTTTTTCTTGTAACCATTTCCAAAATAAACATTCAATAGAGACATTTTTTGTTGTATTGTTTTTTTTTATGGCTGAAACTGAAATGAAATTATCAAAATTGATATTTACGCCACTTCGGTATATATATTTCACATTTTTTACTGCCATATTTACTCGTTTGTACATTCCATCAACTATGAACTTTGTTCAGGTGTTCAGTCCTCAATTATTAATTTTTATGGTTAAAAATAACCAGAACAAATTGTAGAAACGTTATAAAGACGGTTGAATTTTATGCTTCGTTCTTGTAGTCTTAACTACAAGGAAATCAATGAGACAGGCTCATGAGACACAATGTCGTATGTGAAGAAAAGTCATCCATCATAATGCATCAAAAAGGTTTTGATTCTCTCAAACACAAGACATTGCCTTTAACCCATTCAACACTGATTTAGCAATTAGCAATAATATAACATGCATTTTCACAGACCCCAGCCCAAGTATTCTGAGGATAAGTCCTGAATGGATTTGCCTGAATTCAAATTCCCATTACTGCAAAGAACATTGCATCTAGCGCTGTTGAAAGACAGCATTATTATTAAGTTTGTTATCAGCAGTTCGCAGGATGCTGAATTAGATACAAGTTTGTCATTTATTCAATGATGATTGATGATGTTTTGTCACAAGCATAATACAGTACGCATGTTAACATTTTCGTCAGATGTCTTGTGAACATGAACATTCCTACATATGTAGAAAATTACTTTTTATGTCAAACTTATTGAGTTGCCTAGTAATGATTGCCCTTTGCTTGTCACATTAAATGTGGTGCCACTTTCAAATTGCTAGTGAGTCAAGGGCATGATTGAAACAAATACAGAACAAAGTCATATTGCTGCCAGATTGAATTGTTTCTGATTCAAGGTCATTAATTTGAAACAAATAAAGAACACATTGAAGGAAAAAGGAAGAATTGTTAAAGTCTTATTAAAGTCATTCAGGGCTGGTCCCAAATATGGAACTTGTGGTCTATGAGTATGAGGAATGGGTGTAATACCAAAAATCAAATTATCTTTAGAAGGTTCATTCTTGGCCTTGAATCATTGAACTTTGCATTTGACATAATAACTGTTAATATCAGAGTAGTTGTGACAGGGTAAAATATAGTCAATAAATTATATATTTCTAAGAATACAGAACTTGAAATAGACCTGTAAAGCTAAAAATAGATAATGTACTTTAAAAGTAAAATTTGCAGAATTGTAGGCTAAAATTTGATTAAGATATATACATTGTAAGTTGCTAAATACGTATATCTGTTAAACTTGAAATAAGTGATAATTATAATTATACATAATAGGCTAAAAATAGCTAATGTAAAAAGGGAAATATGATTTGCTATTAAAAATACAAACTTGCAATATTGGTTTCTTTTTTGGGGGGAAACACTTGTATGTATGTGATCTATCACTAATTAATTTTGAGTCTACCTAACATACATGTACATGTAGAAAGGGTTTTAAAGGGACGGCAAAATATGGCACCATGAAATGAACAGCAAATTATGTTACCACAATTTGTTATTCCGATTTTCATAGACTACAACAATTTTAAATACAGTACACTATTTTAGATTGTTTGAAGTGTCGGTGATTTAAAACAATTTTGAACTACTATTTTCGGCATAATTTTGGCTACAACATTTGCGCATTAGTAATATGTCATAGGTAAATCAAGTGCTCATTTGGGATAACATAACAGTATTGTGGGTGTGAAACTAAAACAAAAGTCGCCTTGGGGCAGGACTGGAGGAAGTTCTTAATTTTCTCCTTTACCCGCCCCCACAATGTGCGTCCAGCAACTAGCGTATAAAATTTGAATACCATAATGCACTTGTAAGTTTGTGTAGGTTTTTAACCCATTGCGTACAGGAACCGGGTGGGTTATAAGTCTAGTTGAATTGCAGAATGGGTTAAAGCTCCATGGATCAGCTCCATGGCATTCTTTGGAAACTTTCAGAAATTACTCAAATTACATGAATGACATGCAGTGAATCTAATAATAATGCTCGGGCAAGTATTTTAATCAAGGCTTATCGAATTGTGTGGCCGGAATCTGTGATCGGGTAACTACATTGTAAAAACTAAGAAATGTGTGAATAAGTCTGGAATAATTTTGGTTGCCCAGCACATGTAGTCAACAAAGTATGGTTTGGTAGAAGAGAAAATTGGTGATCCAAAGCTCATGTTTTGGTGGCCCCTGGCCAGGGGGCCACTTGCATTAATGTTGACCCCTGAATTTGGTACATGTACTTCAATCTTCAATCGGTTATTGCTTGTTATTGACCTCCAGTCAAAATTCTTATTGGAGTTTGTATCAAGTTCATACTATTCAAAATTGATGTTTCCCATGGGTTTCTATTCATTTCCTTCTCTCCTGTGGATGGAACATCCTGGTACGTTTTTATCTTGATTGAGGTTGGAAAGAAATGCTGCATTTACTGTTTTTATGATACATTTCATACTTAATGAATATTAATTAAACCATTGCATACTGTAGATATGAACCAGGTGGGCCCTGTTTTCAATCTATGGGAGTTGAAAAATCTAGTAGGGAGTAGTTTAATTAATGCTGAGTAATATACAATTCAGTTTCATGTTTTCCAGTTGCTCAATCAAGAAAGGATACTGATAATTATCTAATTGTTACATAATAAGTAAAAAAAAAAGGGTTAATAAACAAATTGTGACCGCTATAATATATTGGCTATGGGCCTCCAAATTTGAAAATTGGTCCCAGGAGCAAAATGACCATATTGACATGTAGGAAGATAGACTTTTGCTCTTTATAATGCAAAATAAATCAACTTGAAATATTAATCCAATGCAAAGTAATATTGTAAAACAATTATGCATGGTTTTTAATATTGATTGCATATATATGAAACATCAATATCTCATTTTCAACTGAAAGCATTATGATACTGTATATAAAAATGATCATAACTCTGCCAAATATTATCCAAATTAATTGAAATATCAATTAGCTGATTTATAGTAGCTTTTCAAATGGTATATATATAAATCAACATTTTGATTTTTGTGGGGGGGGGGGGTTTGGATGTAGCCAGTCACAATTAATGATTGCTGACTGGCTGAGTAATAAAGAGTTCAGTACATGTAGATGTTTTCCAATGGCCTCTGTCAAGAATTAGAAAGGATAATGATAATAAAAACTTAATGAATGTATCATTACATAATAAGCAAACATGTTATTAACAGTCCACTTCAACGTTCCCCTTGGATGTTATCAGAAAGAAAATCTAGTATCGAAATGAGTCATTGTATGTTGTTCCAGTTTCCATATCACATACATGCTGATTAAATTGACAATTATGCTGATGTTAAACTGAGTAAACTGGAACAATTAAAAATGCTTCCTATATAACAAAAGTTATCTTTATGAAATAGGTTGAGTATCTTGATTTCCATCATTGATTCGCAGAGTAGCTACATGTACATTAGTTCATACGCAGTGCAGCATGCACGTTTTTTCATGGGTGGTCTATGATCTCAATTTTAAATTTAACTATCATCAGCACTTTTTAAGAAAAGTCTGAATACCCACTCATTATATTTAAACACATTGATGTTCTGAGACAGCAAATCCATTTTTTCATCACCCCTTCCCTCAAAATAGGTCCTTCCTAGCATTATTTTCGGATGTATGCCCTTTTTTACTCTCGGTCTGACCTGATCTTAAAGGGCTCTAGTATTTAAGAAAACGTTGTCAGAATCTACCAACCTCACTTGCAGCTATAGCACTTGTTCTCTCATGCCTTGCTTTAACATAATTCTATCCTCTTACATACTGTACATACATTTGTACTTACATGTAGATGAAACCATTGTTTTCTTTATAACTTTCCGCTCTATTATGTAGGGTATGTATGATTTAATTGAAATTTTTTTTTAAAAAGATTATTTCAACTGCGTACAAATCTATGGCAATGAGTCATCAAATAGCACTTTGCATACATATTTGCTCATATTTGTTTGCCATGTTAATGACATCGAAGTTTCATGAATCTTTTACACAGCAGTCAGTGGACATACCACTGTACCAGTTTCTTTCAGTTCTCTATACACTTCTTCCCAGGATGAAATTCCCATTGACCAAATTTACCAATTGAAATCAATTGGTAAATTACCAATTTAAATCAATTGGTAATCAAAGAGCATGCATAATGTATATATGGAAAATGAAACGATTTGTACCAATTGAAATCAATGGGTACCAATTGAAAGCAATGGGTACCAATTAGATACCAATTAGAATTTCAATTGGTTTCAATGGGAATTTCGTCCTGGGTTATATTAAACACTGTCAAATGCGGCATGTTGCAACATAGTTTTAATAGATCCCTTTAATCTGGTATATACTGTATGCCCTTTTTTTCTCTTTTTTGTTTGTTTTACTTTCGATCCGCCCTTATCTAAACAAAAAATTAAATTGTACGTGACATAGTCGTTTTTGCAATATAGTGCATCCATGTTGTACAGTATGTGGTTTGTGATGCGCAGGTGGGCAGTACCTACCAAATTACACACTTTCCTGTTTTGCGTTTCGCTTGATTTGTTGCCTGCTTTGCGGTTCACCACTTTCAGTTGGAGTTTTAACCAAAATATGGAAAGTGGCTGGAAAATAAATGCGTGAAGGAAGCCTCCATTACGTGACTGAGCTTGAAAACTCTTATTCCAGAGGGTGGTATTTGAAATTGGTCGGAAATTTTTCTTTTGGTTACTAATTGAATGTGCCCACTTTCTATAAATAATGTCACGTACGAGATGTGTAATAAGATGTCAATCATTATATATATTTGTTATTCGATCTAGAGTGAAGCTTGTATTAAAAAAAAATGAAAATTTTCTATAAAACGTCTTTTCTCAATTATCAGACCTTATTGTTATATTAGTTATCTTCATTTTGATATATAAGAATAGTATATTTTGAGAGAAATTCCAGACTACTGAATTGTAATTTTGTCATTTATAATGGATGGTCCCAGGGATGGGTTTCTGGAGTGATAAAAAAAGTTGTTTATTAAAACAAAGTTCTGGTTCCTATTAATTCTGACAAGGCATGATTTAAATGCACTTTCAATATCTACTACTTACATAAACTTAAAAGTTGTACCTCTGGAAATTGACAAATTGATGATAATTTGTTTTTCTTCAATCAAAATATGTAATTTAAATAAAGTTCTTTTTTACGCATTATTTTGTTCTTCAAAATAAAGGCTCCAAAATAATAGTTAGCACGTTCCATCTAAGTTTGAATAATTACATGCTTGATAATCAAAATTACAATTTCTTATTTTGAATGGCACTTGAAGGAACAAAAAGAAGATGATTAGTTTGTTCACTCCCAATTTTACATCGTATGAAAATTTAAAAAATGACTTCATTTATTTCTGCACTTAGAAATTGCAACTTAAAATGAGATGACCCATGGGGCATGCCTTCCATGAAAAGTTACTATATTTGCAAGATTTGTAACCATATATGGCACAAGCCTCAATATAGTGACATGAATAATCAGTTATATACATTTCAATGCACTTGATTGTCATACACGATGAGACGTTCTAGTTCTAATATATTAACCTTTATTTTGTAGAAGTTTCATCACCAATATGTTATGTACAATATGAAGCAAAATATTACAGTTCATACTAGCATTTCCGTAACACCAAATGAATAGAGCATCTTAAAGGCCAATTCCAGTTTTGGGAAAGTAACCGAATACATCTGATCAATATTGTTGAATACGTATTTAAATAGGGCTTGTGTGGTAAAATCCGAACCTAAGCATCGTTAAATACAGAAATATCGGAAGAAATCCAAAACCCGCCTTTGAAATTCATAAATCCACCGCTCGTTCGCACCTGTCCGCGCCGCTAGCGCTGGGCTGGATATATCGACAAGCCGGCATACGGCCCGTATACCAGAAAGCACATGTGCACAACATGGTTTTTTGCACGTAGCGTATGCGCGATTCCGCGTTGGCGATATCAATGGTACAGCGGATCAATATATAATTTTGCAAATATATCAATTAGTAGGCGGTTTCTTGGCCAAATTTGTTTAATCCCATATTAGTAAAATTATATTCTTTCACACGGTTGGTAATAAGAGCGTACATTTCATTTTTAGGGGGTGGGGCGTTTCCCACTACTGTCATTCACCTTTAACCAGCGCTCAACACAAACACTTGCCCGATTACCCCGGGCAAGTAAACATTTATGTCCGGCAGGTAAAATTTCATAAATGGTCTAATTTAATTGCCCGATTGGGCAAATTTCTTTTCATCTACCAAAGAAAAATGTAATTCTTTATTTGTGTACATCACATCTAGAAGTAATTAAGTGGACAAGTACTATTTGCAACATTTGTATGTTTGGGCAAGTAGAGAAGATGGTTAGTGTGGAAGCTTGTTTTAACAGGTTATAATTAGGAATGTAATTATTTTACTGTAAAGATAGCACTCGTTACTCCCTTTATGATTCATAGAAAATTTTGCAACATATACCCTACAAGGAAATAATTATAAGATACAAATACGTGCTTGTTTGTACATGTATGTTTGTTTGTTTGTCTGTCTGTTTGCAAAATTTCAAGTACAACTTCAGAGATACAAAAAATACTTCTACAATGACACTGTTGGTTATTACTTTAAACATTTTGTAAACATAATCTACTCTGAGTAAGTAATTCTAGATCAAGTTTTGACTCTCACAGAAGTTAAAAGAAAAACAAAATATTGGCGATGAAGGGAGGGGGTGTTTTGGCATCAGTTTCACCCCAGATCGTGTTTCTTTAGAGCTTCATTAGATTGAATATCATGATATCTTTTACTTTATCGAAACTGAAATATAACCTGAAATACATTTAAAAAGTGTTAATCACATTTCTTGCTTAATTAAAACTGAAATAAATCCTTCATAGTAAATTCAAAAGTGTATATCACATACCAGGAAATATTGATTAAATATATTCCTACAGGTGCGTATTCATTTCAGACACTTTTCTTTCGTGAAATGTCATCCTTATTGTTGTTGTGTTTCTTCTTTAGTTGCATTTATATACTGTATCTTCATGTCCAAGTTATGGAAGTTTCAATTAAATTATGAAAAAATGAAATAACAACTTGCATTCATTGCATATTTCCTAATGCCATATCTTATCACCTAGTTAACCATAGCATCCTGTTTTTATTTGGGTTGCTTGCCTGCCCTGCGTGCATATCAATTCCCACCTCCCCGTTCCTTGTGATGAAGTTGTAGTCCTATTACATCGTGATCATATTTTTATGAGATTTATGTAAGCGATAAAAAAAACTTGATCATTCATTGAATTGTTATTTTTTTTTTTTTAGCAGATGTTTTCTGCATTTTTTGAAAAATCAAATACAACATATTCAAATAACAATACAAGTATATAATATAATTGATTTACATAAAATGTGACAACTGATATTACTGTACACAAAGAAAATACATAATTGAGAACTTGAATGTAATGTAAACCAAATTATCAGGATAAATGCAGATGCAAACTATCATAAGCATGAATGCTTGAGTCGATAGCAGCCAGGAAAGGGGGGGGGGGGGGTACATGGTGCTGTTATAGGAGTATGTAGTAAAATAGAGTGTCACGCATAAGTGATTTTTTTCAGAAAGTATCTACATTTTTTTTAAATGGGAAGGAAGAAAGAAAAACAAAATGCAAGTGTGTTAATCACAATATCATTTATAAGCATGATTATTTTTATCAAAATTATACTTCAAGTATCAATACTATTGATTGTTATTTCTAATATTGCTATTATTGCTATTCATTGTTATTGTTTTTGTTATCACTATTAATTAGTATCATCATCATACTTTTTTGCAAAATTTTTTTTACAACCCAACCAAAATTATTGTGATTAGCAAAATCTGCTGCGACATGGTATGAGTGTATTTATGCATGGTAGTTGGGGGAGGGGGGCGGGTAGGGTGGGCTCACGAATGTAGTTTTATGTATGAATATTTATTTCCATCAATGTGTATGTAATATATTGTTATGTATTGATATGTGAAAGGGCCCTATTACAAGCTTTGCTTCCAAGGTGTCCCTGACCATTCATTATATTTTACATAATTGTACAATCAGCATTCATGTATAAACTTTGTATTTGATTTTTAATGATTTGGTTGAATAAATTGAACTTGAACTTGAACTTGAACACTCCTGGAAACAGCCTGATATTACTTACTTAACCTGTTCCAGGTTCAAGATTCTGAAATCCCCATGTAGACTTTGTAACCACTCGGTTCCTGTAGGCAAGGGGAGGATTATGTTTAAAACGTGATTGTAATTGTTGTTTTTTTGTTTTTTTTTACACCATAGACGTGCAGGATATGTTTTACCACCTAACCAACATGATGGTGATTTGATCATGTGTGCTTCTGGAAATGGCCTATAATTTATTTTCACCATTGTTTTTCTATATATCTTTCACGATAGACTTGAACTGCTATCAACCAACCCAATAACTGCATTGTTCTTGTACGCTCATTGAAATGGCCTATTACTGTTATGTAATCGTTTTGTTCTTTATCTTTTATGATAGACTTGGAGAATGTGTTTTACCACCCATGGGGATATTGCCTTTATTGCCTTCGAACTTTTATTGATGGTATATCCGGCGACAGTCTGCCACTAACCTCAGTTTTGTTGTACCATCAATATTACGAATGTTATTAATTATATTTTTGGCATTGATGATGATGATTGTTATTGTTATTTTTTCTTTGTATTTGATGACAGATTTGGATGCTGTGTTTTACCACCCAACCAACTTGACAGTGATTGATATGCAGACGCTGCCTGCTTACTTCCAGTGCATCTCAGGCGACAGTCTGCCACTGGCCTTGATTTCCTGGGAGAAAGATGGCAGACCTTTGACCTCTGTAAGTTCACAATTTGATTCGGGTGTCTCCTTATAGGAGAAACGGAAACCATACATAAAACTCCACACATGGGACAATACCCTGTGCAAATTTCAGGAAAATCCTTATATTTTCCAAATTTTCTGGTATTTTTATTATTTAAGGCACCAAATTTGATGACTGATAATCAAAGTACCTTTTCAGATTAAAATTTCAGTCTTTTGAGTGCTCTAAAGTATATTTTTTAATTAATAAAATCATCCGGACAAACTGTAATGTCCGTGACGCTGAAAAATGTAATGTCCGTGACGCAACGTTTTGTTGTCTAGATCACATATACCTAGCCCGTTTCGCAAAATCCAACTTGGATTCAATTCATCATTGCCTTGTCTATAATTGAATACCTAAATCACCTTTGTGAGGTCTCAGAACTCACAGATTTTTGCAAAGATGTATATGGATGCAAAAAGTCATGTCCAAAAAATGTAATGTCCGTGACGGCGCACATTTTGCAGAATTACTCAGTAACGAATTTGATAAATGTTCTGAAACTTTTTTTTGCATTCTTAACCAGGCTATTGCTTTGTAATCAAAATAAAAGTTAGACATTAGGTAGAGGTATGAATTAGTAGTGGCATTGGAAAGTCATGAAAATACTGTCTGTTTGTAATGTCCGTGACGCTGGAGTTGCCCATATGTACTTGATAAGCGAAGTGTGAATTTAAGGTTCACACGTTTCTGCTTGAATTTGACAAAGTTAATTGATCACTTTTAATAAAATTCTTTGTTACTTGACAGGGAGTTGGGGATATTCAGATCTACTCTTCTCCATTCGGTGACCAGACTTCTCTGAAGACCTCGGGCACCCTCCAGATAAATGCCATCCGGGCGTCACACGCTGGACGCTACCAGTGTGTGGTCACCAACCCCCTCCTGCTGGACAGTCCAAAGAGAAGCTCCGTGGCAACACTGACAGTCAATGGTCAGTATTCATATTGTTGGATAATAGTGTGATTAAGAAATGTGCATTGCCAGCACATTTCTGAATTTAAGTTCCTGAATTACACATAAATGTTCATTTACCTGATGGCAAGAAATCTATTTTCTGCCCCTCAACCCCCCTCCCCCAGTAGCCTTCATTCTGGATGTGCCAATGTGGTGCTTCTAGCTATTTCATTGATGACTCCGGAAAATGTTGCCCCCCCCCCCCCCCCCCTCCCCCAATCGCTAAAACAGATGGATGCCTCTGTGGAGGGGGGAAGGGGTGTTTCACAAAGATCCTAAGTTAAACTTAGTACAATTATGGAAAGCCATATTGCTCACTAAAATTGATACATTATTTTTTAAATACAACATTATATTTTGTTTAAAAGGATAACTATTTTCTATCATCAAGGACATTTAATAGTATTTAATAGAAGTCATTAAACATTTAAAATATATGCACGTTTGCTCTTGAATATTTGTCCATTCCGAGGCAACAAATAGCTTTCCGTAACTTTTAGTCCAACCTAAATTTAAGTTCAACTTAAAATCTTTATGAAACACCCCAGAACAATTTTGTTAGATTTGGACAAAGTAGCTAAAAACCTTTTAACAATCTTGAATCACTCATTGTTTGAATTCTTGTTGAATTATATTTTAGCATTTGTGATTGGGCCACATAAGGAAACCACTTAATTGCAGCAATTCTGTCAAACGATTGTATGTTGAGACATTTAGTTTGTTTTTTGTTTGAAGAAATGACATGAAAATGTTCACAACTCACTCAGTGTACATTTTTATCAGACTACAGTTTTTATGTACTGTATTACACATAAATTTATCAACCTTGTGTTACTTTGTTTGTTTAGTGGCAACATAATACTACATGATCCCTTTAAACCATATATGTATGACCCCTAATACCATGAGATTTTTACCAACTAGAGGCATGTTATTAATACATGAAATGGGTGCCAAGCAAAGTGCCTATCCCAGATTATAGATAAGTCCAAGATTTTATTGGATCTGTACACCATATCAAATGTATTTATATGTTATGAGTGAAATCGAAACCACTTTGGCATTTAGTAATTATAAAAATGAGTCACACAAAATGAGGTAGAAAAATACTGCATGTACAGACTTGAATACAGTGAGTAGTGACCATTTAAATGGTTCATTTAATTCAGATAAAATAGATAATCGATGTACAATTACTATTTTTGTACAGAGAGCACTGTCATGATTTTAACCAACATAGTGTCATAAGTACATGTATGTGTACATGGCAAAACAAGGAAAATAAAAGAAAATAATATTTTACAATGTGGACTTTCCATGTTCATTTTGCTTTTGGCTGATCATAAGAATTATATAGAGTATACATTACATGTATGTCTTGTTTAAATGGTATCTATATTAGAGCATTGTATTTCAGTCACAATTAAATTAAAATTACAAAAGAAGGTATTATTTTTACTTTAACTTTTAAAGGGGAAATACTTGATCACTAGGGACAGTATAATATTAACCTAGGCTGTCATGAGCATTAGGAGTTGAACTTTACTTAATAGAAAATATCTAGTTATCCTAAGTTCCCACATTCATTTTTCTTTTGGCTATGTGAAATATACAGATCATAATATGAATGTTAGTCTTGTGAAAAGGATATTTAATTTTAAGGACTTTGTTTTATTTTTAATACAATTAATTGAAATTGACAATAGAAGGTTTCATTTTTACTTTTAAGGGTGAAATACCTGATCATGAACAGTTAATTGGCTGTCTCATGCAAACTTGTGTAACAGGCTGTCAGCGTTGCAAGCTGGCTGGCACACTTGTACCAAAGTGCTCTTGAAAGTACCTTTATTAAACTAAACAGTGAGTTTGTTAGACAAATTTCCCTGTAAAAACATGACAGTTCAAGGGGATTGAGTCTGCATCTGCTTGCCAAGTTGGCATTAATTTGTGTACACTTGTGCATTATCAATTATAGTACATGTAAGATTCCAGGGAAGTTACATGTACAGTTAGACTAAAGGTGACCTTATTGTATTATTGTTGGGTGGGGGGGGGGGGGGGTGGGGGAGGGCCTGACGAGTGTACTTAGTCTGTCAGTCAGCTAACAAAAAATGGAGACTGGGGACTTGAGAGATAGGACAAAATGACATGATTGAAAAACAAGCATTATTAAATAGGTATATTAATAACTGGTGTTTGTAATTCTTTTAAACAGTCTGGTTTTCATAGACTTCCTCCTTCCCCCATTCTCCTCTCCCCCTCTCTCTCCTCTCTTTCTTTTTCCCTCTTTTCTTTTCTCTTCTCTTCTCTTTTTTCCCCCATAACCAAGCCGTTTCCAACTCCCTAAAAATAACCATCCTTTTGACTGTCATATAGTGCTGTACAAACTTGCATGCACATTCCTGCATTTCTGATTGAAGTACAGTCTTGAAGCAGATTGTGAACCGGTTTGTGTGGACTCCCTTCTCCCCCTCTCCTTCCTACCCTTTTATTTGTCCTCTTACTCTCTCCATCTTGCCATGTAGTAAACCAAAGTCCCAACTCCCTAAATAACCTTCTCTTTGACCGTTGTCGTTTAGTGCTGTAAAAGCTTCCGAGCAAATTTCCGCCGTCTGTTTGTTTGCCGGTTTCCCCCTCAACTTTATTAATAATAGTCGTCGAGGGAAGCAAGGTTGGCATGGGACTGTCATCGTTGCTAGACATTTAAAACTTGATTGCTTGAAGTAATGTACATCAGGGTTTCTCATTCATATCAGATAAAAAATTTACAAAAATAAAAATGAAAGGCCATTTTTAAAGGAACAATATTGAGCACTTGTATTAAAGTAACCTTCATTAATTGCCTCAACTTTTCCAAAGCTATGTTTGACCTCTGACTGTCAGGTCTGCATGGGACTGTCACCGTTGCTTGACAGTCAAAACTTTATTGCTTGAAGTGTATCAGGGTTTCTCATTAATTTCTGATCTTTCCCTTTATTTCATACAAATGACAGGCCATTCTTAAAGTTACTTGTAAGTTGTATTAAAGTAACCTTCATTTATGTTTGTCTCAACTTTTCCAAAGCTATGTTTGACCTCTGACTGTCAGGTTGGTATGGGACTGTCAAATCTTGATGACTTGAAGTTTTTTGGGGTGTTTCATTCATTTCTCTTTTTTTTCTTCTTTTCTCTTTGTTTTACAAATGAAAGGCCACTTTAATAAACTTTACATTATCAAGCACTTTTCAAGTAACCTTTAACAAAATTATTTGCCTCGACTTTTCCAATGGGTCTTTTCCAATGCGTTTGACCTCTGACTGCTAGAGTCAGTCAAAGCTTGATGAACACTTAAAAGTAAAAATAACAAATATTGGCTTCTATTTATATGTAAACTTGTTATTTTTTCCCTTTTCACTTTTCCATTCAGCAAAATTAATCCTGTGCTTTAGTGTTAAGTTGTTTAATTTGTTCCTTCACTTTTGCATAATTACAGCAAATCCCGGTGCACCATACATCAGCCGTGCCCCTACCAGCCAGGTCATACCGCTCGGTCAGCCCGCGACCTTCCCCTGCATTATACTCGGCGACCCTGCACCGACGATCACGTGGCGTGTGACTGGTGCACTAACGGACTTAACTAACACAACTAGGGTTCAGATATTATGGGATGGCTCCCTGCATTTCCCGTCGGTGAGCCTGGTCGATGAGGCTAGCTACACGTGCAGCGGGGAGAGTAGGCTTGGGGGCGTGACAACAGACGCTGTTACTTTATTCGTAGCAAGTGAGTATTGATAGTAAAATTAGTTTCCTGACTGTTTTGTGATGTTATTGTTGTTGTTTTTTCATATAGATAAGGGAAACTAACCATTTCAATGTAAAGATTAATTTTCTATTGCAAACATTGCGAAATGATACCCATGTTTCTAATATCTTTTAAATTAATTATTTTTCTTTAAAAGGAATCAATCAAAACTTTTGATCACAATACATTAACGTGTTCCCTGCTAGATTTTGCCATTCCCATAAAGTTAATACAGGGTTCGCCAGGTTCTTGTAGGCAATGGGTTAACCTGTTCCCTACTAGATATTGCAATCCCCATAGAGCCCATACAGGACCCACCAGCTTCCCATAGGCAATGGGTTAACCTGTTCCCTACTAGATTTTGCAATCCCCATAGAGTTACTACAGAACCCACCAGGTTCCCATAGGCAATGGGTTAACCTGTTCCCTACTAGATTTTGCAATCCACATTGAGTAAATAAACCCACCAGGTTCCCATTGGCAATGGGTTAACCTGTTCCTACTAGATTCTGCGATTCCCATAGAGTTAATACAGGGTCCAACAAGTTCCTGTAAGCAATGCGCTCAACTCCTATTTGCTTTCTTCTTTCATTTTGCTTGCATAGGCATGGACTGGGCCTTTGTGCAAGAGCCTATGAACCTGGAGGTCCTGCAGGGCCAACCGGCCACCCTGGTCTGCCGTCCCCCCGCCAGCCGTCCAGCTGCAAACGTGACTTGGTACCGGGACAATCTGCTGTACTTGCCCAGGACTGGAGCCATCATCACTGGTAAGTTATGATGATAAGCTTGAAATTACTATTCGTAGACACTAATCACAGTTTGTAAAAGGGGTTTGGATTCATAATAATACTAGATACTAATAATAACAGCCACTTATAGAACCTATTTGTGCCTGATATTGTGTACTTTCTCGACTCCTCAGGGAGCATACTAGCCAATGGCACAAGGCTTATTATCACCCGACCATGGTATATTTATACACCTGGGTAAAGAGCTGCAATTGTGGATTAATTGTCTTGCTGTAGGACAAACTCAGTAGATATGCACAGCATTTGAACTCTGGATCTCACGATTGGAAAGTGTGCACTCACCCAATATTGCTAAGCCATGTCAATTACTTACCTAGCTAGTAACCACATGTTCATTCATAGTTCCATACTAGATTTTGCAATCCTGCAAGTATGCAGCATGCATGGTTCCCATCTAGACAATGTGTTTTATAATTAGTACATTTTAAAGGGATCTAGTAACTTTGTTGACATGTGCAAAAAGTGATGAATGGTTGATGCAATGTATATTATTGTTATCTCATATATCCACAAGTTATTGTGTGAAAATTTCAAGTCAAAATGGACATTGCATGGCCAAATAATGAGCGAAAATGCAAAGTGATATTCAATAACTCACTGCACTCACTTTGTACACAGAAGAAAAACTCGCCCGGAGTTTTTCTTATCTGAATACTTCGATTGTACATATCTTTGTAACGAAAGGGAAATTTGAAAAACCGAAACCTGTCCCATGATTTTATTGTTAATACGAATACAACAAGGTATGAGGGAGCCGCTAGAATGAAAAATTTATTTTGAGGATTTGGACAATGTTACTAAGTCCCTTTAAACCGAAAACTCAATGAAGATCCTATAATATGCATATTGTACCTCTTCTGAAAGCTGAGAACATACTGAGCATGAAAAAGTTAATTTTGAAGCCCTAACACCGCCCAGAAAACAATTAAAAGCAAATTTAAACTCTTATTCTGAACCCCGATTTTCGCCGTTTGACGGCGATTTGGTGCAGAGAAATTTGATGACGTCACAGGTAGAATAGGCCCAAACCATGCACGTGCGGCCGCTGATGGTAGAGCGGCACCCGTTGCCTCCCCCAACGATCCCCCAGTCCAGCGAGCGCAAGTAATGCTGCCCTGCTCAATCGATAGAACGCCGTCCTTGTCAATATCATTTTTCTTCTTAGATTTGACCTGAAATCTGCAAAATCGGAGAATGGTGGAAATGTCTGAAGGAAGTGAAGATTTCAGGCATGGTTTTGAGGTGGAAATCGCGAGTTCGCCAGTATCGACAAAGTTGAATTCGAGTCGCAAAGTCGGGAAAAGGTGCATGGCGTATGGTAGATCGACAAATCTATCACTTTCATGCCCTCTTTGACTTTGACATTATATTGTATTTTTCTCTGTCGGCATTCTAAGCCGACAGTGAAAAATAACTATAATAATGTCAAAGAGTCCATGAAAGTGATAGATTTGTCGATCTGGCGTATGACTGCGGCAATTGTATAGCGAATTGCACCATGTCCATGCACAGTTTGCCGGGGAAGATGCTGGGGGAAAGGGCGCATTGAAACCCGCACTCCGGTGTCGGCACGCTGGCCCGCTAGCTGGCTCGTGAAGAGTACCCTACGAAACACATGTGTAACGTACCCAAAATCAACTAAATCTTCAAAAATTGCTCAAATAATTGTCATGATTTCAAAGTAGTTATCTTTTTTACCTGTTCTGTGTAACTACTTTGAAATCATGACCATAATTTGAGCAATGGTCGAAGATTTAGTTGATTTTGGGTACATTACATTTGTGTTTTGTATGGTACTCTTCACGAGTGCGTCACGGGCAGCTAGCGGCGTAGCGTGCCGACACCGGAGTGCGGGTACAATAGTGAACGAGCGCCAAAAATCTCCCAAATCCCGTCATTGTCGCTGTCTGATGAATCATTCCTGTCCTCTTCTTCATCTTCTTCGGAAAAATCCATTGCGAAACTCAGTTCGAGAGTATTTTCCTCCATTTTCCTCGAAATAAAACTGTCCAGCTCGATCGTACGAATTATCAAAAAGTAATACACAACACCGTATAATGCACGCGCATCGCTTTGCTTGATCAGCTGATCGGCCGGGCCCGTTCTACCGATGACGTCACGATTTTCAGGCCGATCGTTGAGCGAATTTCAGTCTCGGAGACTGCTCACTTTTGCCCCATTTTCGAAGACTTTTTTAGTCAAATTTCAACATTTTTATCGCGGATTAAATTAATATCCTTAGAAAAAATAACATTTCCTTCACAAACATACCAAATTTTGCCAATTTGAAAGTCAACGAGGGTTCGGTTTAAAGGGGACCGCCAGGCAAGAGAAAACATATATGCTTAGTTGTTTTGGTACTATATTTTAATATCAATCATACTTTCATGGCCTCTGATATACTTCTGTAATTTGAGAACAATGCAATTAATCACTACGACCCACGGAACCATCAATATTCCGCTCGCGCCTTTTGTTTGCATGACCGCTCGATCAATACGCGTACGTTATAAAGAAGTAAGTGCGATTTATCGCAGAGCCGAGCGATAGTTCTTATCGTTTCGGGCATGCAATACGACCGCTCGCTCGCACTTATGTACATGCTATCGATAAGAGGATCGTTTTGTTTTATCGTTATCGTAACTTCGCTGACCAGAATAATTGACAGGTGATATTAAAAATTATTCCCTGGCGAAGTACAAATAATTGCAGGATCAGAGACTTGTTTTATGTGTTCATTTGGGATATATCTTTGATGTAAGAGAGCCATCTCTGTATAGTGGTACACTTTAAAGGACTTAGTAACATTGTCCAAATCCTCAAAATAAAATTCTAATTCTAGCGGTTCCCTTGTACCTTGTTGTATTCGTATTAACAATAAAATCACGGGACAGGTTTCGGTTTTTCAAATTTCCCTTTCGTTACAAAGATATGTATGATTGAAGTATTCAGATAAGAAAAACTCCGGGCGAGTTTTTCTTCTGTGTACAAAGTGAGTGCAGTGAGTTACTGAATATCACTTTGCATTTTTGCTCATTACTTGGCCATACAATGTCCATTTGACTTGAAATTTTCACACAGTACCCTGTGGACATATGAGATAACAATAATATACATTACATCAACCATTCATCACTTTTTGCACATGTCAACAAAGTTACTAGATCCCTTAAAGCCCCATTTATAGTTGCCCCTGTGAAACAGTAAGTCTGAAATACATCTGGTTTGTGTATTAGGACCTTCCTATTTTGAAAACAATGTTGGGATCTTCCTTTGTTCATAACAACCACGGGCCTGATGTGAATTACACCCAGACTATAAAGTAATTCAACAAAAATTATTAAAGCGATCCAGGCATTAAAGTACTTAAGATTTTTCCAATAGTGATATTTGAGGCTTCAATCACCGATACCATTGTAAGATTCTTCTAAACTATGTGTGTTAGTTCATGGAAAAAGAGTTATACCGTTAACCTAGTGAAGAAAAAAAAAAAAAATTTGATGGCAGATTTTATCACGTACTGCCCATTGATTTTAACTACAATCGAGAAGTGTTTCTAGAATGTTTTTCATTCTATCATAAATAACTCTATAATTAAGGAGACATTTGACAAATCAAAACCCATTTCATTCTTTTGTTACCATTTAGACAAACAAAATGGTGCAAGCGAAATGTGAAAGCTACAAGTGATGGCTAAATTTGATAAAGTTAGTGGATTGCTTTAAAGCGCATATTGAAATAAATGCAACAATCGGAACAATAGCTAGACAGTCGTCTCTGGGCATTGTGCGCCACCCAATGCTGACGGCGATAGCAAGCATAGCACACCTGCATTTAATTAGCAAATGTGTTTGATTCCGATAATTCGACACCCTTCCTATTTTCAAAAACAATTGATGGCCTGATATAAACTAGGGTCCGAAGGGAGCCAAGTGTTACCCAGCCATGACCATCGACTCTGGCTAGGGATGTCCAGCTACTAGCCAGTCTAGTATGGTGTGCAATTAGTTGCAGAAAACCTGGTGCCAAATTTCTGAAAATAAGGATTTGGTTGTCCTAAAATGCCCTTATATACTGTAAATGAAATGTGCAGAGGAAGAAAGAAGTCAATTTTCTTAATAAATAAAGAAATTAAAAAGCTCTTTTAAAACAATAGGCAGTACTGTATGTGGAATTTATGAGAAATTGTGTTTTACTTTCAGTAATAAAACAAAAAGAACAGAATCCCAACTCAAGCATTAAGACAAATAATGATGAACCTGTTTAATTGATATTGATATAATTGTCCATACAATGCTAGCCTGGGTATTTTCAGGACCAGCTCTAGTGGATGGGTTCATTCTTCTTCCACTGACCGACAAGTATAGATACAATTTATTTGTATGCCAGCAATGTTTGTGACAGCTTCTCAGATGTTGGAATGAAAATGAGTAAGCATCATTATTGAAAAGAAAATGCATGTACCTCAGGTCATGGAAGAATTAGCTGTCCAATTTAAAAGTGCAGATTCATGATCTGTTACATTTGTGCATTTCTGGCTTCATGTCATTTGCTCTGGTGACAATTGCTCCGCTAGTAATTTTTGTATAAACCACAAAAAAAGAACTCTTACCAAAAACCCTAACCCTAAGTTTATAAACCTCAACCTAACTCTTACCCTTAAAGCCTAATCATAAACCTCAACTTAACCCGAATCCTTAACCTCACCCTAACCCTAATAAACCCAAATCCTTACCTTCAAACTTAAGTATTAATACTAAACCTCAACTTTGCCCTTACATAACCCTAACTAGCTAAAATGATATCGCGGCACTGTAATAAACCCATTAAACAATTTCTCGCCTGAGCAATATTGTCACTGTATTTCTAGATCTGGTCATCATGTATTTGAATAGAACACATTTTTAATGAAATGCCAAGTATTTTGTAAAATACTCCAAGTCATTCCACTAATGATCTGTTTAAAGATTAGTTTTTTTTCCTTCTATCTTTGGGTCTTTTTTTCGGTGTGAGTTTTGTATTCCCTTGATCATTCCTTGGTCTTTGGGAGTCGACATCATTCCAAAATGACTTTGCATCGCGGAAGCCTTATCGCTGCGGCGAACTCAGATCGCTCGCCCCTTTGGTCCATTTGGGAAAATCTAATTAAGACGAGGAGCCGATTTGTTAGACAAGCGTACGAGCGGAACATTTCAGTGCGATGGCATGTTTCCTTGATCCACAGGCTGGAGAGACGCTGCGATGCCAGAATAGATTCCCTGCTTCATCAATCATTACTTGACCAGTTTTTCTCTTCATTTTTGTCAAACCATCTAGAGTTATCGATAAGGTATGTTCCCAATATCAAAATCAGTTAACGTGAAAAGAAAGCATGTGGAAAGTGTTCAAAGTTTGGGTCCCTTATGTATTTTTGTTCAATAAGGGTTTAATGATCTTGAATTGTAATATCATACACAAGTTTTCACCTCTTTGAGAATTTAATAGAGAAACATAAATTAACAAAGATAAATCCACTACAGTAGTAAATGCAGTCTACGAGAGATGGTATGAAGATGAGTTTTATATTTAAAATTATAATTTAATCAAATTTAAAAGATTTGCCATGTCATGGAGATATCTACCAAATTAATGCAATTAATATGCACTTGTCAAAATCAGTTGCGATTGTCGATTCAACTGGCATTGCAGAATCCCTCTTTTCAAAATGACAGCTTAATCAGCGATACAGATGTAGGAATTCTCGGGGGGTAGGAAATAAATATGGGAGCGGAGCAACCATTTTTTGCTTGTAATCATTTTGGGGTGAGAAGTTCTGGGAAAGTTTTGAGATGAGAATCAAACACTTTATTATCAAGAGTCATGTCTAGAAATTAAAATATTTGATTTATTGTGGATTTGTTATTTATTATTTATTTATTCGCCGCTCATGGGATGGAATGCCTTTCTCAGATACAACCTTGTTTTCAAATTTGATAAACTGTTTACAGTTGCACCAGTACAGTTTGCATTTAATGATTTGAAATAATTAATTCATTAATTTATTCAATTGCGGGAGAGACGCAGTTATTTTTTGCTTGTAATTATGTTGTGATGGGAGGCTCTTAGAAGGGTCGATTAGGATCAATATAGAAACTACAAATATAGAAAGTAAGATACAAGCTTGTTTTTCACAATGAATTAGCTGTAATATTTTGATCTAGAAGTGCTGCACCCCTGGAGGTTATATGCATCCATGATTTGAAATAATTCATTAATTCGGTAACTTCCTACAATGGGAGCGGGGCAATGATTTTTTGCTTGTAATTTTTTTGCCATGAGAATTTCTCAGGTCTTGATGAGGATCAATATAGAAACTTGTATAGAAAGTAAGGTATAAGCTGGATTGTCATGATTAATTAACCATTTATGTTTCCGGGAATCTAATGTACTGTGTATTATCTCTGTGCAATTTGACGAGAATCTCTCAGGTCTTGATGAGGATCAATATAGAAACTTGTATAGAAAGTAAGATACAAGCTGGTTTGTCATGATTAATTAAGCATTTATGTAGTTTTGATTTATAAGAGCTGCAGTGAATGTATTCAAAATCATTAACCTATTCTTTCCGGGAATCTGATGTACCGTGTATTATCTCTGTGGGAAATGCCAAATCTCATTGGCAAGGGGTTAGTTAGTTATTTTCTGCACGGGAGCGGGGCAATGATTTTTTGCTTGCAGTTATTTTGCGATGAGAAGTTCCAGGATAGATTGAGTTGAGGATTATTATTATTGATCGACTTATATGAATAGTCTAGAAAGTAAACAAACTTGTTTGTCATCTTTAGTTAACTTTTGTAATCTTATAGTTTTTAGCTCACCTGAGCCAAAGGCTCAAGTGAGCTATTGTGATCGCTTTTCGTCCGTCGTCCGTCGTCCGTCGTCCGTCGTGCGTCGTGCGTCGTCCGTCGTCCGTCGTGCGTCGTCCGTCGTCCGTAAACTTTTTACATTTTCATCTTCTTCTCCAGAACCAATGATCGGATTCCAACCAAACTTGGCAGGAATCATATTTAGGGGTAGAGGAACCAAAGTTGCTAAAATGGTGGGCGTGGCCCCCAGGGGGGCCCTGGGGGAGGGCACCAAATGTAAAAAATATGTAAATTTTAAACATCTTCTTCTCAAGATCCAGAAGTATGACAGACCTGATATTTCATATTTAGATGCCTCTATTGATGAAGAATGAAAGTTGTTCACAAGATTTTTGTGGGTGGTCCCATAAGGGCCCTGTGGGCGTAACAGTTTTTTTGGGGGCCCTACCATAGGAAATATACATTTTCATCTTCTTCTCCAGAATCAATGATTAGATTCCAACCAAACATGGCAGGAATCATCTTTAGGGGTAGAGGAACCAAAGTTGCTAAAATGGTGGGCGTGGCCCCCAGGGGGGCCCTGGAGGAGGGCACCAAGTGTAAAAAATATGTAAATTTTAAACATCTTCTTCTCAAGATCCAGAAGTATGACAGACCTGATATTTCATATGTAGATGCCTCTATTGATGAAGAATGAAAGTTGTTCACAAGATTTTTGTGGGTGGCCCCACAAGGGCCCTGTGGGCGTAACAGTTTTTTTTGGGGCCCTACCATAGGAAATATACATTTTCATCTTCTTCTCCAGAACCAATGATTAGATTCCAACCAAACATGGCAGGAATCATCCTTAGGGGTAGAGGAATCGAAGTTGCTAAAATGGTGGGCGTGGCCCTCAGGGGGGCCCTGGGGGAGGGCACCAAGTGTAAAAAATATGTTAATTTTAAATATCTTCTTCTCAAGATCCAGAAGTATGACAGGCCATTGCAGAATGGCCCCATAGGGTCCCTATGTGAGTGGGGTTAATATGCTGAAGTGGTCAGTGGCTGGTGAAATGTGTTAAGCTTTGTCTTATATGTGTGTCTGTCTTTTTTTATGATTCACCCAAACATTATGGTAAATCATAATGTTAGGTACAGGGGATCAAAAGTTATTGATTAAATAGTACATCACATTATAGATTTTGGCATGATTTCAACTGATTTCATATCTTCTGAGGGTGCCAGAGAGAACATGCGCCAGATGTGAATTGATTGACCTCAGGTGAGCGTCGTGCCCCCCTGGGGCTCTTGTTATCTCATAGTGGTGTGCCACTACGGTGTATTTTCAGGGATAGATATTGGCTTGTAAACCCAGGTGGTTAATGGATGTCTTTTTTGGCAAGGAAGGCAACTGAGACTTACAATGCTTTGGTGGCCCGTTACAGTATTTGGATGGCCCAAAACTTAGACAGCCTAGTGCTAATTTCAAGTCGGGGTATTTGGAGACAATATAATTGATATAATGAATCAATTTTCTTACTTCCAGTCAATCTTAACTTCTCCTGTTTAATGGGTGAAAATTATCTCCAAAAGCCTACTCAACCTGTTCCCTTCGAGATTCTAACTGGAAATCCCCATACACTTTTTACATAGCCCACCATGTTCCTGTAAGCAAGGGTTTAAGCGGAGACCACTGTGTCAAAATGGAATTGTCTTTCATGGGTGAAGAGAACATGTTCTAGCAAATCCCCACTCCTGATAATAAAGAGAGGAATAAAAATAAGATATCCATCCATTCAAGACTTGTCTTGGCACGAACATACATTCTGCAGTCTTCCTGGGGGCAGAGGATATAAAGTTTGTCAGAAAAGATTTAGATGTCTCAGTCACCCCCAGGGCAGCACATTTCCTGATCTTGAAATTTGAACTTTTTATTGACAGGTGAATTTTAATGTAGCTAGTACACATTTTCCTCAATGTAGAATATCATGATTATAACTTAGTCCTTAGAAAGAGGATATTAATTTTGTCAAGAAAGATTTAGCTTTTCCAGGGTACCACTTGTACTGATCCCCAAATAAGAGCTTCTTGATTACAGATATTGGGTGGAATTCACAAAGGAGGTTTGTAGGAGGTTTGTACAAACCATGGTTTGACGATGGTTTACATCTATGGAATGCTGCTTGCATACTGTAAATTGTAAATCAACATTGTTAACAAGTATGGAGTTTACACTCCTTCTCCATCAGTTTACAAGTGGCATTCCATAGATGTAAACCTTGGTCAAACCATGGTTTGTACAAACCTCCTACAAAACTCCTTTGTGAATTCCACCTATATGTTTGAGACTATACACCATTGGTACACAACTTACTTAATTAAACAATGGATGCAGTTTACTTCATCTTTATTATTCGCTTATAATAATGGCTTTGTAAATGGTTGAGACTCTAAAATAGTTAAAGCCGTCAAATAGCTTTGTTCATGTCTACCTAGAACATTATTTGTGTGTCTATGGTACCTGGTCTAAGGTTGATGTAGTAGAAACATTTCCTTCCACAATGGATTCCTTATGTCAAAGATTTACTCAATGTTGATCCTCACAGGGAAATCCGCCTTTGAACATTGTTACTGAACTTGCTTGAATATTTTCATAAGAATTTTAATTTGTTAAATGTCACAGACAGAAGTCTGCATTTACACACTGTTATTTCCATTAGGATTCAAAGTTTACACTCAATAATCTGCCGGATCTTGCAGAATTTGGCAGGTATAGCAACCGTTACCTACTATTAAGGCTTATAAATTCAAACTGATCAGACAGATCACTTTCATACACCACACATGGACATTGGCTTTTACACGTTTTTACTTCAACTTAAAAGTATTTCAAAATTTTACTCAATAATCTGCAAGATCTCTTGGAACTATACAGGTATAAAGAAACAGCAATGTTTACTTTTTCAATCTGATTAACTACTTAAAAACCCCACTCACGGAAATCTGCCTTTACACGTTGTCGCTTCCTGTCTGGATTTTCATTTTTCACTTGATGATATGTGAGATCTTTGGGTATTAGACAGGTGGGATAAAGGCAGAAGTGCTCTTAAATGTACAAAATATCAGATTTGTTCTTGCATTGATCCAACATATGATGACACACGCAGTACCCCGGGGTACCGTTGTACCCCGGTATCCCGCGTTGTGTAGCGCCATCTTGTGTCCACTCGAAGTACAACCGTATTGCGTTGTGCATGCAGTGCAGCTCGCGATTGTATGCACGCTATACCTACAGTACATCCCTTAAAATTAAATAAATAATTAAACAAAATGGCGGATTTTTGTCTGGTACCCCAGGGTACCGTTTATGTCATCATATCACTTTCAAACCCCATGTAGGAATGCAAATCTTCAAGATGTCCATAATTTCCCGCTTTAAACCACAGCTTCCTCCTGTAGTTTTATCTCTGCTCCAACCTGTTGAAGATAAAGTAAAGATATCCCTGTAGCCCTCTAGTTGGAGAATGCATGTTACACCAACATTACATTGTCTCAATGGGTTAATAGTGTCCTAAAGTCTTGAAGATATCCTTCATTTCCCACTTTAACCTGTGTGTACTTCATGCAGGATTGTAAATTTTAAAAACCATACTTGTTCAACACGATGAAGATAATGCAAAGATGTGCTCCTGTTTATATTGTCTATCTAGAGAATGCGTGTTGTACCAAATACCATTTGTCTACAATGGGTTAATGCCCTACAGAGCCTTCAAGGTATCACCCGTGTTTATCTTTATTTCATGTGAGATTGTTATAACCTGTTGAAGATAAGACTCGAGACATCTTGACGCCTCGGCCTCTGACTGAGTTCTCTATGGATAATGCATGTGACCCTGAAATCAGATCATCTTCCATGGGTGAATGTTCAACAGACATTTGCTTGATAATCTGGAAGATCTCTTTGATTATGACAGTTAAGGAATATGAAAGAAATGTCAGCCCCTTGGAATGCGCGTGCTGCATGTAACTTCCGGCATTACCTGGTAATTCTGTGAACTTGATAAGACTTGGGGGTTTTATAGGTGTGAAAGAATGTGTGTACTTGGTGTTGCAGTGAGGTGCCTCTAGAGGACATTTTTTTAAAATTTTTAATCTGGCTTTTTTGTTTGGGAAATTCAAACTTAACCCACGCCAATATATGATTCAGGGTGACTATCACTATTTTAATATGTTTAATTTGTTTTTACATTAATAGACCTTTATTTTGTTTCTGCATTAAAATTCAACAACAACATTCAAAAGCAATAACATTTACCAAGAAACCCTATAATCAAGGAATATTGATTCAGTCTTTACAAAAATATTATTTCACAAAGTTCTAATTTTCAGATTTAGAATATATGTAAACTTTGGACCAAATTGTTTTAAAAGGTTCTACTGTGTTATTTATAAATAAATAAAAATAACCAAACCAATTAAAATTCATGTTAATTACGCCAAGGATCAATACTTGTGTAATTAATGCTGTTTCAGTTCAATAACGGACATAATGTACACTCATGACTTTGCAGTTGATGGTTTCCTCTGACAATAATCTCAATCCGCTAAAAGTGCTGTAAACAGGCAAAAAGTAGAATTTTGATTTCTTTATTACACTATTTTTGTTTCTATAAGGAAGTCTGAATTCCCACGTGTCCATGTCGCCAACATTTCCAGGTGACTTGAATTGCATGATACAAAATATGAAAATTGTTTTCATGCTTCAAATATCGTGGTAGATTGATTGTCTGATTTCACGGCATTGTACCGTGAGCTACAACTGAGCGAAAAACCACAACTGATCGCTTTATAAATTGTATCCTTTCCCTCGGCTGTCTACAAGGGTTTGTTAAAACTAAAATAAGCTTCAACTCCGATCAAACCTGTTAATTTGCAGTTATCTCTTTAGATCAAACTTCTAAAACCATTCCAGACTATTCAATTTTGCCAAAACATGCATTCTCCATGGACCATATTAATAACCCAAGGTATTTTGGAATCAGCCCTGAACAGGTTAATTGTTGGGGGAAATGTAATTACTTTTTCTACTTTTGCATGTCTCTTTGTTTTTTAATACAAGGAAAGTCTAGGAGTGATTAGCCAGATATTCACATCATCATGTTTCTAGGGGGATTAACATAATTTCCCTACAGAATAATAACAGGAAAATGTATAATTTCTGATCATGATATGTGGCTTTATAGTGGTGGATGGGTTACCAGATTTTCCTGCCATTTTGCCTTGAGTTACAACTGAGCATTCAACCGCATCTGATAGCTTTATTTCTATCTTTTCCTGCAGCCGTACATGTGGGTCTGCCTTAAGGGAAGCTCTAGTGAAGAAAATCTTGCTCATGTCTTTGTAGCCATAAAACAATTTATATTAAACATTTTTATATTCAGACTTTCAACCACAACACTTATTTTAAATGTGTTTTTTAAAGAAATCCTTACCTAAACCTTTATCTCAGATATGTAGATTTTATAAATATTTTGTGCATGTCTGTTTCATTGTGAAACAAAATTCAATCCATTGCCTACAGGAACCTGATGGGCACTGTATTAACTCTATGTTGATTGCATGTATCCCTCTCTTCTTCTGCCCCAGTGGGTTTGTTATGAGGGAAGAACTTGTGAAGAACATATTTTGTTATTTACTGGAATTGCTTTTTGAATTGTAATGATTAATGGTCATGACTTTGCAGTTGTTGGTGCCAGATACCACAACTGATTTAGATAGCTGTATGTTATTCTCAATTTAGCTGTAAATGCAAGTCTGCTATAAGGGAAGAACTTGTCCAGAAATCCTTTGTGGTTATTGGTGCCAACCTACATGTACATGTAGATCCACAAAGTCTGATATCTGTATGTTATACCACTATAAATGGGGTCTGCTATAAGGGAAGCACTCGTGAAGAAAATACAAGACCTTGCTCAGACCTTTGTTTATTTAAGAACAGGCTTTTTATTGATTGTACCAATCATTATTGGATGTGTATTGAAGGTCCAACTATCTGCTTTTTAAGGGAAGCACTTTTTAATAAAATTATATTCCTCTTTTCATATCAAGATTCTTAAAGTGAAGTGTCTCAGAAAGGATGTGAAATAAAATGGTGCAGGATTTTTCTCATCCAAAGTTTTGGCCATTATTTGATCATTTATAGTGTTCCAGTGAGAGTTAAATTCTGAAGATTGGCAAGCAATGTTATATATTCACTGTAATGTTGCAGTGCAAACAGACTGTTTCTTTTGCAGTGTGAAGCACATCTTCCATCTCGATTCTCTCTTACCCATCAACGATACTATGGATAGTGAGCCGGACATTAATATTTCACACAGAGAAAAGAGACTATCTTTTGCTGTGTGAATGCTTTTTCCGACTAATTTTCAGTGGGAACACTGCTTCCAACTAGGTTCTCTCTTAATCATCAATGATACAATCAATCGCGAGCCAGAAGGAACTCTCGCCGGGCCACCCTGTGGTGAGGTTAGCGCAGCTTCCCCTTTGCAGAGCACGGTTCCAGGTTCCCCCGTGTCACAAACTCCCCAAAATAAAAGAGAGACACATCCATTTGCTGCCAGATAAGGACCTTCATGGTTCCTGTTGTGTGTCGAATTGCATTTAGAATGCACTCCATCTACATTTACCTGTAATGCATGTTCATCAGTTTAAGGCTTCTTTTTATATTACCCTTGGTCCAAACTGAAAAGTGTTTCCTGTTTCTTGATTAGTTATTTGGCGCCCAAATTCACCTATTATGCATGATCTATACAATGTTCACATACTTGTGTATTATAATATGCTCTGCTAATAATGAATAATTAATGTATTTCGCAAAAGTCTTGTTCTCTCGTGCCCTTGGTAAAAGTACATTATTTGCCCCTTCTGTCCAATATTTTTCTTGAAATATAGTTGTTGGGAAATTTTTTAAAAGATCAGGTTAGTTAAATTTGTGGTAAATATATAAGGAAAGACATATGTGCAACCAAATAATGCTATTAATAAAGTGTATTCTATTACGATAGATCAAATATTGAAATCAAGACACCAAGATACAATATACCAGGGCATGGAAGGAAGGAAGGAGATGAGAGGATGTGAGCTGGGTTTGACTGTTTAATCTCAAATTTCCTAATCCTAATCCTTCTTTCTTTTATTAAATCTGTCTTTGGTAATAATGGATATTGACAGCTAGAACAATCAGAGATGAGACAGAGAGTCTCATTTATCTTGTAGCGGAATCCCACTTTGACCTTCTTTTTGTGCACGGAAGGAGGAAAATACACGCTTAATTTGATTTGTCAATTTATAATTGCTGTGCATATAAAGATCATGCTTCAAGAAATAGTTTGTTAAAGGTACAATTGTTTATAATATATCATATTTTTAAACACAGAGTGAATCCCATTGTGACCTTTTTGCTCACGGAAGGAGGAAAATACACGCTTAATTTGATTTGGCAATTTATAATTGGTCCCCTCTATCTTGCTTGTAATACCAAAGTGGAGTCAGATGGAATTACCAAATGAAATGGTAGCACCTTGCTATTGATTGATAGTGAATTGCTTTTCAGTTACAGGGGACATCTGTCATTTGTTTTTGTTTTCAAAGGTTGTGTGACCCTTGATTATTGGAATCATATGAATGTCTGATTTTCCTTGGCTGTCTGTTTTAGTATTGTGTTTAATAGGTTGATAAATAGCAGTCCAATTTTTAGGACAGAGTGATGAATTCAAATAAAAAGTTCTAGCTAGGTGGGGGCTTCAAGAAATGTTTGTTAGAGGTACAATTGACTAGGTGTAGAAATTGATTACCATACCACACCACATCCACAGCTTAAGCTGCTGCCAAAAATATACAAATTATGTATGTTCACGTTTAAGTTTCCATTACAAGATATTCTCAGAATCCCAGGAGAATATATGCTTGCTGGAGGAAATAGAATATTTTCATCTGTTTCTTTCCTGAGATCCTTTTATTCCCCCAAGTCATTCCCATCTATTTATCATATTAATTTATAATTTTTAGTAGGAAATATATTCAAACTGATCTAAACTAAGATTTTAGGGACATGTTTCATCTTTTCTATCTTTGGATATGTTATTCCCCAAGTCATTCCCATCTATTTATTATATTGATTTAAATTGTACACGTAGAAGGAAATACTTAATTGATCTAAACTATGAAAGTTTTGAAGCCAATTTGTCTCATCATTTATTAGGGGGAAATATGTAATTGATAACCCAGTTTTTTGGGCTGATGCATGTCATGTATAATTATTTTATTTAATTGAAACATGTTGATCAAATTTTGTGAAAATCATCATTTGTTGTATTTATTTTTGTATGTTTATGTCACGAGAGATTAATCTTCTTCTTTTTTGTTTAATGATATATATTACTTTTACTATTAAGGGGGTGAGTTTAATTTGTTCTTGTTTTTTTTTTCATTCATGATGATTGATATAATTTCATTTTGTTTAAATAATTCTGTATAGTTATTTGTAGTTTTCCTTCAGGCTAGTAAGATCTGCATTTCTTTAATGCAGCCAAGTCGGATGAAGAAAAGCTTATTTTTGTGTAGTTCTTTGTTGTTTTTAATCTTGATGTGTTAAAAATATTCTTGTAGATATTGTTTTATTATTTAGCTCTGTTATTTTTTCTCAAGTAATACAATTTTTCTATTTAAACAAAGGTGATCTGTATTCCTCCAATGTGGCAAAGTCTGATGAAGGCATGTTCCTTTGGGATGTTTAAATCTTGAAAAGAAAAAAAAATTTCCATTAGTATTTAATCTCTTTTTTTCTTTGAATTTCACTTGATTATTTCTTTTTAGGCGAGGGTGATCTTTATTTCTCCAACGCGGCAAAGTCAGATGAGGGAGTGTATTTCTGCGTTGCCAGCAACGATTTCATACCGCAGCAGGTCACGTCAATGACTGCAGCACTCCATGTTGCTGGTATGTACATGTACACATTCATTGAATTACAGGTCTATGCTAACTCCTTGTTTCTAGTGGTTCGTTAGGGCCAGTAAAATAACTAAATTACAGTCAGGTCAACAAGTCACATCATTGTGTCTGCAGAATGGGAGATTTGGAGATACTGTTTTATCTATAGAGAGTTAGAAATATTATTTATATCTTAAAAGTAAAAATGTTTATGACATCGAAAACAAAGCTGTTGTGTGATCAATTCCCTTTTCATTTAAAAGCAGCTGAAGCAATTTTGCATTTCCAGAGGAAATATAAACAACTGTTTTATTGGTCAGTTAGCCTCTAAAGTAGATTCTGCTACGATCAAAAATTGAGGCCCCATATTGACTCTCAACCATTTAATTGCTTACAGTTTTGAACTTCACATAGTTTTCAACCTTCGCTATGAAGTTCATCAATATTTATATGAATAATGTATATTTTTACAGTGAAAGAAAGGGATATAGAGTGAGGAGAAATGCGAATGTTGAATGAAGAATATCATATTTAGGGTATTATTTCATTGATACGAGAGTCACGTTCTGATTAATCGGGAATCTTGATTGTTTTGACATTTACGTGAGATTCTAAATCAATGCAATTTCCTCGGTAGACTGGAGTAGCATTCCCTTGGGGACTGAACTTGTGGAGAAAAATGAAATGCAGTAAATTTGTCTATGAATATTAATAGATGAAAAGGGAAAGAGAGATAGACGTGACAAACATGTAATTGTAGAGTGGGGTAAAAGAGGGAGAGAGATGGAGAGGGATGGGGTAAGGGAGAGTGTTTTAGAGGAGGAGGAGAAGGATTGGGTAAGGGAGAGTGTTTTAGAGGAGGAGGAGCAGAAGAGGGAGAGAGGGGGAGAAGGATTGGGTAAGGGAGAGTGTTTTAGAGGAGGAGGAGAAGAAGAGGGAGAGAGGGGGAGAAGGATTGGGTAAGGGAGAGTGTTTTAGAGGAGGAGGAGAAGGATTGGGTAAGGGAGAGTGTTTTAGAGGAGGAGGAGGAGAAGAGGGAGAGAGGGGAGAAGGATTGGGTAAGGGAGAGTGTTTTAGAGGAGGAGGAGAAGAAGAGGGAGAGAGGGGGAGAAGGATTGGGTAAGGGAGAGTGTTTTAGAGGAGGAGGAGAAGGATTGGGTAAGGGAGAGTTTTAGAGGAGGAGGAGAAGAAGAGGGAGAGAGATTGAGAAGGATTGTGTAAGGGAGAGTGATTTAGAGGAGGAGGAGAAGAAGAGGGAGAGAGGGGGAGAAGGATTGGGTAAGGGAGAGTGTTTTAGAGGAGGAGGAGAAGGATTGGGTAAGGGAGAGTGTTTTAGAGGAGGAGGAGGAGAAGAGGGAGAGAGGGGAAGAAGGATTGGGTAAGGGAGAGTGATTTAGAGGAGGAGGAGAAGAAGAAGAGGGAGAGAGGGGGAGAGAGGTGGGCTAACAACACAAAATAAAAGATGTATGATAACATCTTGTTACAATACATTATGATTTATATTTACTACTTAGTGAGTTTTTTGTTTTGTTTTAGAGAGAGAGAGATGGAAAGATAACTATACACCTATTTTAAGATACCAACAGCTTGAAGCATTTTATGTCGACAGAAAAATGTGCTTATAGCAATTTTGATATGTAGACAGGAAAATGACTTTAGTTTCACCCTTAAACATAACTTTGCATTGACTTTGACCTTGTTATCATTGTATTTCATAAGCCCTGTAGACTTTCATTTATTTCCAACGGGATCTATCGGAAATCATCAGAAAACTTTTGCTGGAGGCAATTTTAGCAGACACTTGGCAGATTTATTTATAAAAAGATTTTAGTTTTGTTTCAAAGTAGACTAAACCTTGATTTTGTTGAGTACATCATTGCATAAGAGATAATTAGTAAAATATGATGGAAGTGTTTTAGAAGACACTAGAATAATTTAAAGATGTTAGTTTCATTACAAACATTATCATTATCTCTATACCCTGTGGAGTTTCACTTTAAAACAAATTATTAGAGACAATTTCACTTTGTACATTTAGCTTGAATATGTTTAGAAGTCACTGCAATTGTCTTTGAGACTCTCACACCAGACAAAGCCTTGAATTTGTTGTTGTAAAATTATATAATCTCTTGTACCCAATGGAGTTTCATTTTAAAGAGATTTATTGAAAAAAAAAGTAGTACAATCTGCTAGAACGTTAATTTTGTTTGAAAGACACTACATAGTACATGTAGTTTGACAAATTCTGAGATTTAGAAGATGGAAGTGTTAGATTCATCTAACACTCACACTCATACTTAAAATTAATTTCTTTGTTAAGATTTTTTAATAGATAGAAATTATATAAATTTATTCAAAGTTTTGGCAAAGTCATTCTCTGTGATGGTTCTGTCAAAAAGTATTCACAAGTTGGGTCTTAGAAATGCCAGAACATGAATCAGTTTTCAAAGTGTCCGTCCATCCAACACCTCTACCAAATTAATTATTTCTCTTAATTTTGTTCTTGATATTAAACTCCCCTCCATCCTTCAATATTTTCATTTCAGTCCAAACGAGCATTGTCTGACCACTGATCACGTTGGCCGTGGTTCTCGGCACAGAGTTTAGTCTGACATGTCAGGCCGAAGGTGATCCTTTGCCGGAACATCAATTGGTTTCAACCCCCGGGACCCCACAATTTCTCTGTTTTTTTGTCTTTGTTGTATTAAACTCTCCTTGATCCTTTTATCTTTGCATTTCAGTCCAAACGAGTATCACCCAGCCACCGAATGCGACGACCGTGGTTCTCGGCGCTGAGCTAAGTCTGATGTGTCAGGCAGAAGGTGATCCCTTGCCCACCATCAAGTGGTACAAGGACAGCCGCCAACTTGTCGCCGACACCCGAACCACGATTGGGTGAGTTTGTATTATTTATTTTACAAAAATGGCAAGTGCAAAGTGTTATCTCAAGTTGTGTTGAAATATTGGTTATAACCTCGCAGTGGAAGTAACAGGGGTTTTACATTTAACGGCGGGCGCCCACTTTTGCAATCTTAGTACGAGCTAATGCAAGCTTTTATTAACATCGCTTTTAATAAGTTCCTGTCACATTGTCTTTAATAGTTGGCACTACTTTTATGATAAGCTGGACATACTTTGAAGCCCAATAAAATAGAAACGTGAATGCATGCATTAGTTTTGGGGAAGTCATTGTGAACATACTAGGCTTTTGTCAAGTGTCATTGAATTTGCAATAGAAATGTGCATGATTCGTACTGGGTTCCTATCACATTCTTGTTGAACTCATGCTTTACTTGCATCGCATTATGCATTTTAAGGCAATGACCACAAATGAATGTATTTCTTTCTTTATTATTTATATAATTACCTTGTATTATGTGATTATGTTGAAAATAAAATGAATCAAATCAAATCAAATCAAATCAAACACTGCGAGCAGTCAGAGCTTGCAGTAGTTAGTACTAAGATCGCAAAAGTGGATGCCGCCATTGTTAGGCAACATGACCAGATGGAAAACAAGCTTGCATGTACAGAATGAATTAAAATAAATTAATAATGATACAAAAATCAATATGATAAAAGTAGATTGACAAATTAAAAGGAAAGAATTTTTTTTTTCAAATACAACTTGCTGATCAGAAAACAAAAATATCCTTTTGCAGTGTAAGTACATATAAACAGTTAGTTCATGTCAACTAATTTTCAAGAAGTGACAATTGTCATCCATATGACATTCGTTATTACACAGCTTTATTTCTTTTTTTATCAAAATGTCCTCTTTTTTTCTCTTTTTTTTTAGCCAGATCCTTTACCACCTGTGTTCTGGCATGTCATCATTTTCTATAATGAAATTAAAATGTCCTTCATTAAACTGCGAGTTTCTACCCTGGCTTCTAAAGAATGATTAAAAAGTACCTTCATTTAAAGGATCTTATGCCTCCGTTGTTTGTGCTGAAACCCCCCTTTATTATAGGTCCAAACCCAGATTCATATCTAGTTATGAAGGATTTTAGTAACTTCCTTAAAATTAAGGGTATGTGGCCACTTTCTGTTGACCACCCCACCTACCACCTTTTTATTGTGGTTCCCAATGCATTTATGTCACCATATAAGAGTTAAGCCCCCCCCCCCCCCCCCCCCACTTCCTTTATCTACTGCACTGGCGTAAATCTGTTCGGAAAGCACAATGCATTGGGGGGGGCGAGCAATTGTTCACACACAAAGCTCGCCCCTCCAATGCATTGTGTTTTCCGAACAGATTTACGCCAGTGATCTACTGGTTGTTATATTGTATTCGAAACAGGCTTTGACTGATAAATATATGGCCATAAACAATTTGATTTTCCCTCTTCTTTTTGTTGGTACTTTTCATTGTGTATGTCATTGTTTCAGAAAGATGTCCTTCATTAATAACAAATTTGTAAAGACCAATATGTCCCCATGTTGCCAATGTTGGTGTTGTTCCTATCCATACACCGTTTTTTTTTTTTTTTTTTAACGGATGATTAAAATTAGTACCTAGAAAATTGTTTTGGGACATATGCTGTGAAAAATTAATAATACAGGGTTTGATATTACGCACATGTGTAGTATTGAGTTCTACTGTATATAGATAACGTTTACTGTACCTGACATATTCATATTGAGGACCATTTAAAAAGTGTTTAGGTGGATATTTATTAATGCAGATATTTCAAGAGTAATTATTGTAAGATATAGTTTAATGAAAAAAAAAAAAAAAATTCTAGGAGTTTGGAGAAGGATTTCTCCCTACTTCGAAAAAAGATTTGAATTAATAAAATCTTTGCTATGGCCAATACAAATCATCCTCAAAATTGAAAAAGAGAGTGAGCAAGAATAGTGATAAATTTACAGAAGAAGGGATTTACTTCAGTGCAGGAAGGGGGAAGAATTAAGACATAAGGGTTTACCCAAGACATGACTGTAGGGATTTCAGTGTATTCATTTGCCACAGGCAAAAACAAAAAACATCTGCACGTAACAAAAGTAAATTATGATTTGGAGACAGAAAAAAAAAGTGTCCAGCGGTTCTTTTAACACAGGAATAAGCAACAATTGTCAATAAGAATTTACCCGAGACCTGAGTCCTGCAAGGGTTGTAGTGTATTCCTTTGCCACTGGCAATAAACAGTATCTGCACAACAAATGTTTGTTTTGCTTTTGGAGACAGAAAAGGGGTCCAGAGGTCCTTACGGGAAGAAGGGCAAATTAAGTCATTATAAATTACCCAAGACACGACTAGCCTTGTAGAAGTTCATTCCTGTGCCACAGGCAAATATAAAAATATCTACACACAACACAATTAACAGTATTTGTTTTGATTTTGTAGACAGAAAAGAAATTGGGAACAGAGGTTCTTTTTAGCACACGAAGAAGGACAATTCAGTTATTAGAAAATACAGAAGACATGGCTATAGTCTTGTAGGAGTTTATTCCTTCGCCACAGGCCAAAACAAAATATATAGACGCACAGAGCGAACAAAACATGGGAAAGTCCTTTAAACAATACCAGATGCAGAGGAAAAGCTAAGAAAGTGGGATAAGGGAGTATTCAATGCCCCCTCCTCTATGAGAAACTGTTCCATATTATAACTCTTTTATTCTTGTTATTTTCCCTGCCCCTTTACCCCCCCCCCCCCCCCCCCCCCTTCCCCATCAAGGTTGATTTGGATTTATCCACTAAGCACTTGTTATTGTTAATGAACAACAATCACCCAAAACCATAATTGTAATTGCAATGTTTTTGTTTTGCACACGCTATTTTTCTTTCAGAGCATCCCTGCTCCTTTCTTGTATTTCCTCTGCCTCCCCTCCTCTCCAATCTGTGTTCATTAATCCTTACCTTACCACTGCGCAGATGACATTTTGTTTTAATTACCCACAGAGGTGAAACCAATTTGTTCAACCTAACCCCCTTTTGGTCTGCATGACCCCCTTTCTGTGTGTGTGTTGAATACAGATGAAATAAATTAAAATGAGCAAACAATTTGAGCTCTGCAGGGTGTGTTTAATCAAGATTGAGGGGAAACAAACTTAGATATCATGCGCACTATATTTTTAAAGATGATTTGAATTGAAATTCAATTCAATTCAATTCCAGTATTTGTTACATCCCTGAACTTCTTTTATGATACGCAGACAAACCTGTGTATGTATAGTGACCACCTGAAGGTAACAAGAAAAGTGGTATCTATAAACAGATGGCCTCTATCTAGACAGGTTTCATAACTCTGTTTTCCTATATGCAGGGGATTATTCTTGGTGGCCAGTATCTAGACTGTAGGTTGGGGTTTAAATATTTTACAATATGTATAATTAGGGGTGCCAATTAATTATTTTATTTACAGTTTAATAAGATTGGGTGTTAAACAATGTACACAATTTGTATTTTTCTCAAAATTACAGGTCCACAGGCTTACTTCACATCAGGAATATTGCCGCTATCGACGAAGGAACTTACACATGTGAAGCCACCAATGCTTACTACACAGACACAGCATCTGCCTTTGTCAATGTTCTTAGTAAGTAATGAATAATTCATACAAATTTATAAGTTATTTATTCAAAACGGGGAAACTGACCAGATATATATAATTTTTAAGAAAATGAGCAAAGAAAATGGGGCTTGATCCTGTGATAAGCCCTGTTTTCTTTTTTCATTTTATGTTAATAATAAGTAAACGATTTCTTTGAAATTGATTTCCATTGTTCACAGTGGCATTGATTGTATTTCCATAAACTCATAGTTAGAATGAAACAAGGCCAACAGCTTAAGCCCTGATGAAGCCTTGAAATTAACGCCCCCCCCCCCCCCAAAAAAAAAAAATTTAAAATAATAATAAATAAATAAAAAGAAGGAAATAAACAAATAAAACAATACAAATTATACACATAACAGTATACATAAAATACATATTTATTATTCATATTTTTACACATTATTGATAAATAGAGCGTCAATTTGATTTCTTATCAAGGTGTATAAATAAGAATGAAACTCAGCCAGAAGCTATGCCCTTTTCTTGGCTCCGACTCGCTCGGTGCATCAGGCAGGAACCAAGGAAAGCCCTCGTGAGTTGGCACAAATCCCAAGAAAGCCAAAAGTTTAACAACTCTGTCAAAATCTGATTTAATCCCTGGATTTGCCGACTCGCGCTATTTCAGGAAATGTCTGACATACCGGTTTCTTTCCCAGGGGGTATACATGTAGCTCCAAGGTTAGAATTACAATCATGTACATGATTTTGTTTGCTTAATGGTGGTTTTACGATTTTAATCTGCTAATCCGTGTTTCGCTTTACACTTCAAGGGCTTGTGTTAATTGCCCCTAATCAAGTTGTCGTGTCTTTTTACCCTTTTGATACCCTTTGCGTGTTATACATGTACACATTTGGGAGAGAACAGGGGGAAAATTCTACTTTTTAATTTGGGGGAATATATACTTTCCATGCATGCTTCATGTACATCAGATTCACCCTCCAAAAATTGTTTTACAACGTACTCTATGTCAAGTTACAGGGGCTCTTTTATCATTTTGGGGGGAGCTTTTTTGCATAAATTTAAGGTGCTAAATTACCCTGTGTATGCTTTTTTTTTTTTTTTTTACTGGGGGAGGGTGTAGTACGTAATTTGGTAATTTTAATGTCTCCAGCAAAACATGGCTGGCTGGAGGCTTTGTGCTTTGGAGCCATATGTCTGGTAGTACTTCCCATGCTCATTATCTCAGTATCTCTAGCAGTATAGATCTGGCAGATCAGCCTCAAACTTTACTTGTATGCGCCTTTATACATGCATTATTTGATATTCAGATACCATTTTTGAATTACAAGAAGGCGGAGCTGATAAAATATCAGGATCATGTGGTCAATAGATCGTTATAGATCTGATAAAATCATGCAATCTTAAACTCGGCAGTACCACAACAGATAACACTAGGACCAGGTACAAGGGGATTCATTAAATGGAAATTAAATCTATGCAACTGGCGATTCAGTTGCAGAGGGACGAAATACTACCATACCCTGCTCCATAATCGTAATTTACATTTCTAATTTACATTTTTGATATAATTTGTTTTTAATTATCAATTATTTCCAATACTGTTCCACCCCAGATCAAAATGGGGCCGGCGGAAGTAGTCATCGCAGAGGGACAACGAACAACCTTCCCCTGCTCTGTAATGGGAGATCACACATCCCCTATTGATCATGTGGCTCCGAGACAATGGACAAGCATACCCCTCTCCGTAAACAACAATCCCATTCTATGTTTGTATGTAAATTGCTTTATTTTAATTATTTTATTAATGCAACATTCACTTTCTAACTTCCACCGCAGTCCCACCCCAGATTACCATGGGACCAGGAGAAATAGTCGTCGCGGAGGGACAACCGACTACCATCCCCTGCTCCGTAATTGGAGATCCCGCCCCGATGATCACCTGGCTGCGAGATGAGGTTGCACTCCAAATCGACCTCTCCGACCCAACCTTTGTACAAACGAATGAGGGGCTTTTCGTTACCATGGCGCTCGTGGAGCTTGCGGGGAACTATCGGTGCCATGCGGAGAATAACGTTGGGACGGCCGATGCTGCAGGGTCTCTTACCGTATGGAGTAAGTCGTTTTATGTCTGCTGGTGGGTGTTGCATCATAAAGAGTTGCGATCGATTGCAAAGTTGCAATTAAATGCAAGTCAGAATATACATGTATGCCTAAATATGCAATCTGATTCGCTCAAATAGGTATCTTTTCTAACTTGCTATTGAGTGCAACTCTTTTCTTTTTTTTTTACATTTTCACTTTCAATATTTTGTATTGATGTAAAATTGATGTTTTATCTAGAACCTAACATGCGATACACTGAGTTGCGATACAGTTGCGACACTCCTTAGAAAAACCTTAGAAAGCTCTGTATTAGGCACATTTTTTTTAAGGAGGCACAAGTAGTAAATTAACCCATTGCCTTCAGGAACTCGGTGTGCTCTGTATTCATTCTAGATATCTAGTAGGGAACCCGTTACGAGAAATTATAAATGTTCTATTTTGTTTCCTTCCCAGCTGTGCCCAGTATCACTGTGTTCCCTCAAAACCAAACCGCCCAGGAGGATACGGTGGTATCATTCGAGTGCGCGGCGATGGGCACACCTGCCCCAGCCCTCTCGTGGCGATTTAACGACGGCGCCCTGCCCACGTGGGCGAGCATGACGGGCCAGGGCGGGAGGTTGAGCATCCCCAGGGTACTGGCAGAGAGTGCCGGGAGGTACACCTGTGTGGCGACAAACGCCCAGGGGAGTGTGTCGGCTGATGCTTTCCTTGATGTCCAAGGTACTTTTTAAAATCCTATTAGTGCCAAATGCATGACTGCAAGCTTCTATTGCAGTGCTTTCTGCATGACTGTGCACATTTGGTAATAGAGGTATTAACCATGCCTATTGTAATGTGCAGTGGCATTGTTATTTCGTAAAGTGCTAAGCCTAAGCTTCCAGAGCAGAGTACTAGCCTTTAAATACATTGCAAATCAACGTAAGCCATACAATTTGGCAGCTGGATGTCAACCGTTAATGATTATATATACAGGATTTATATTGCACTAAATATGATTGATCATCATCTGTAAACACTTTACAATGATATTACAACTCAAGTCAATGGACGTGTTCATTATCAATAAAGCAAAACAGCAAGGCTCAAGAAACCCTTTTTAAGGCAGGTTTGATGTGATACATCTGTTCTGTTTCCATAAACAAATGACCACCTTCACAATGTAAACAATCAAAAATGGTCATGTTATTACTATTTGTGTTTTTGTCGTTAAATTTACTTAAGAAACTAGCACCTTTAATTTGTTTCTTTTTTTTTTGCACAGTTGAACCAACATTAGCAACCCTGCCCAATATGACCATCACAGCTGGTCAGCAACTGACCGTTCCCTGCCAGGCCACTGGCTACCCAAGCCCAACCTACAGCTGGGTCAGAGGTCAACACATCTTGGTCACTGGTGGAGGGGTTACCGTGACAACCAGTGGTCTTTTGACCATCACGGGACTTAGCAACGACGACCAAGGTGAGCCAAAGCTAGCAGTTATTTCCACTCAAATTTTTCTTTCCTTTGTTGTATTAAAGTTAGTCTTTAAGTACCTTCAAATATGGTACTAAAAGAGTAATGTTACATTATGATTTTAGCATTCATACATGCATGCATAAAATGCATGTACAGACTACTAAATATACACATCGATACAAAGGTCCAGGACTGCAGAGAGCAAATTTGTGTGGGATGCAATTTGATCACATTTTCCTCTCAATTCTTCAAGAATAAAAGTTTCTCCTTTAATGCAGAAAAATGTATTAGGTGAGAATGTGGTGTTTGCATTCATACGTGCATGCCTACGTGCTTGTACAGTTTATACAGAGGTAATTTGGACCACAGGAATCAAACGTTTGTAGGCTTTACCACAGGCTATAAGGAAGCAATCTAGTCGCAATTCCTGCTCAATCTTTTGAGAACAAACTTTCTTATGGCCAGAAAATCTGATTGGATGAAGTGTTTGTGCTGTATACGTACGTAAATATGAAAGGATGTGGCTACAGGGAAAATATTGTGTGGGTTTCCCTCTCCCTAACGGAAGAAATCTGATCGCATTTCCTGCTGAATCTTTCATGACCAAACTTTTCTCTGGCCAGATAATCTCATTAGACGAGGATGTGGTGTGTGCGTTCATACGTGCATGCCTACAAGCCTGTACAGATTACTAAATATATATATACATACATAGAAACGAAGGAACGGGACTGCACAGAGAACAAATTTGTTTTGGCTAAAGGGCCAATTTTGTGTGGATTCCCCTTTCCTAAGGAAGCAATCTAGTGGCAGTTCCCACTCAATCCATCGCATACAAACTTTATTTTGTGCAGAGGGTCTATAAATTAGGTGAAATGATTGAGTGTGGGTCGTGTGGGTCCCGTCTCCCCCCCCCCCCCCCCCCCCCCCACGCCTAAGGATGCAATCTCATCTCATTTCCTGCCCATCCTTAGAGAATAAACTTTGAGAAGAAAATCTGATGAGGTGAGGATGTGCATAATTCATACGTGCGGCATGCCTACATGCATACAGATTACTAAATATACACTGTATACATACATAGAAACAAAGGTACGGGACCACAGAGAACAAATTTTGTGTGGGGTTCCCTTTCCCAAGGAAGCAATCTGATCGCATTTCCCTCTCTATCCCTTCCGAAAAAAAACTTCCTTTCTGGCCAGAAAATCTGATTAGGAGAAGCGATTGTGTGTTCATAAGTAAAAATGAAGGGACGAGGCTCCTTTGGGTTTCCCCTCAGTTCCTAAGGAAGCAATCTGATCGCATTTCCCCACCAAATCTTTCGCCAACAAACTCACTTCTGGCCCAAAAAAATCTGATTAGTTGAGAGTGGCTGTCTCACGAGCCGGTGGTAATCAGAAAGGGAAATTGGCGGCTACGCCGAATATATACTGAGTATTTAAGTGAGATGTGATGGGATAGGAAGGGAAGTCGGTTTAACCGTTACGTATCCAGAATCGATAAGTGCAGAGTACTGGGGGAGAGAGTACCACAGGGACATACAACTAGCTCCAACCTATGCTAGATATGACAGTAGAAGTATTCGGAATAGGATCATTTTGGGCATGGCCGGGGTTGGGGGCCGCTATGGGGAGGGATAGACGCGTTGTAAATGTAGTACGAAATGCATTTAGGTTTAAGTGGCTGTCTCATAAGCTGATGATAATAAGAAGGGGGAAATTGATGACTACGACAAGTTGTCTATAGTTAACGCATTTAGAACTGGTCTTGAAAATACTCAAGCTGTGAAGGGTCCACATTATGAAAATGAAATTATCTTGAATGGCTTTATATGAAGTGAGATTTTATGGGGTCTGAAAGAAGTCTGTTTTCATTTCTAGAAAATGATAAAGACGGGTTAATTGGAGAGCATAGTGCACTGCATGGATGTACAACTGGATCCAACCTACAGTATATGCTAGATATGCCACTAGAAGTAACAGGAGGATATTAACTATTGGTTTTGGGGTTGAGGGGTGCTATGGGGAGGGACAGATGCGTTGTAAATGCAGTGATGATTACTTTAAACTGAAAGTGTTTGTCTCACAAGCTGATTATACTAAGTAAGGGATATATTGGCAACTACGGCTAATGCTCCGAATTTTAACCAATTCAGGACTGGCCCAGAAAATAGACGAGCTATTGATAATGGAGAATGCATGTTAATATATTTAAACAAAATAATAATCATTAGCAGCTTTATGAAGTGAGATTTGTATGGGGTCAAAAGGAAAGAAGTCTGTTTTCATATCCAGAAATCGATAACAGGGTAGGTAAATTGGGGAGGGTATTGTACCATAGGGACGCACACTGGCTCCATGCTATGCTAGATATGCCACTAGAAGTATTGGGACTAAGATCATTTTTGGCGTGGGGGTTGGGGTCCACTATGGAGAGGGATAGAAGCTTTGTAAATGAAGTGAGCATTACATTTATGTGAAAGTGGCTGTCTCACATTGTAATAAGAATGGGAAATTGACAACTACAGCAAATTGTTTGTATTTAACCCATTCAGGACTGGTCCTGAAAATACTTGAGCCGTGGTCTATGGAGTATGCATGTTTTATATTCTAAAATCAAAATAAAATCAAACTGGTTATGAAGTGAGATTTGAGAGGATGGGAAGGGAAATCAGTTTGAACGTTACCTATCCAGAAATGGATGAATGCGGGGAAATAGGGGAGCATTAGTACACCACAGGAACATTCAATGCTAGATATTTATGCTAGATATGGCACTAGTAGTATCAAGACTAGGATAATTTCTGGTGTGGGAGTTGAGAACCACTATGGGGAGGGACAGACGGATGTGTTATAATAATGAGGAAAACATTAAGCTGAAAGTGGCTTTCTCACAGGCCAATTGTTATAAAAAGAGGAAATTGGCAACTACAGGGAATCAGTACTCGAGTTTGGTCTACGGAGAATCATGCATGTTTTACCAAAAGGAAATAATCTTGAACGGCTGATGAAGTGAGATTTTATGCAAGCCTCCACACTAAATTTTTTCTCTACTGGTCCTTTCGAGCAAGTAAATTCATACATGTAAATGTTCAAGTTTTACTGGCCCGAACAGAAAATTTACTTGCCCGCTTACTTCTAGATGAAATTTACACCTTGTCAATAACAGTTTCTCTTGAAGTTTCACAGAATTGGTAGTTACCCTATTGGGCAAACACACTAGACCATTTATGATATTTTACTTGCCCGACATCATTTTTTACTTGCCCCGGGCAATAGGGCAAGTGCTAGTGTCGAGCCCTGTTTTATGGCATGGGAAGGAAGTCAAATGCATAGCCAGAATTGATAAAAACAGGGTAGAAACATTGGGGAGCATATTGTACCACAGAGACATAAATGGCTCCAACCTTTGCTAGATATGCCACTATGAGTATTGGGACTAGGGTATTTTTGTTATAAATAGGGTTTGGGGTCATTATTGGGAGAGACATGCCAACATACTAGTAGAAAGTTGAAACATAGGACAAGTCAATTGAGACATTGAGACATATCCTGATTCGTGATGTTTGGTTGTGATATCATTATCAAAGGGGCTTCCATCTTGATAAAATGTCAGCGCAGAATGGTTTTGATTACTCGCTTTATTTAAAGAGGTTTATAACATAACCATTTTTCCTATTATGTACTTGTTAATCCATTGCCTATGGGAACCTGGTGGGCCCTCTATTTACTCTATGGGATTGCACAATCTAGTATGGAAGCGGTTAATTATGCAAAAAGTTCTTTTAACATCAAGAAATGTCTGTGCAAATTTACTTTCGATATATACAAAACTTGTTACAAATTGTTGAAAATAGATGAATCAAATCAAAACAGACTTATGAATGTTTCTTTCGGATTCAAGTGATTCATTTGATTTTCTCAATAAACTCTATTTTGAGTTTTCACATAATTATTTTGACTGCCAATGAATACAAATACAGTATGTATGATTATCTTCTAGTGATTCTGCTCAGGAGCAGGTCCTTAACACCACCACACACCTCTCTTCTCATGTTTTGTTGAAGTCTCCAGACAAATAACAGATACTTGGACGAGATTTCATAATGTTCATGTTCATGTTCATTTTGTTTGCGGTCTCTCCTAATTATTTCCATGCTGTCTATCTCGGCAACGAAACTGCAAATCCCATCGGTATGTTGCAGTAATTACAAAGGGATGCCATGACTAGTGGTTGGTGATAATATCCATCATTAAAGGGATCTAGTAACATTGTAGAAATCCTCAAAACTTACTTGGAACTAAAATGGTTCTTGCATACCTTGTTGTATTCATATTGCCAATAGAAGCATGGAACTGCTTTTGGTTTTTCAAATTAAAATTCTGTTCAGATTCATAATTATCTACTGGATAATAATAACAGTACGAAGTCCATGCTCATAACTTGGGCATAGGACATTTATTTATCGTCGAATTTGCACACATCACTCAGTGGAGATATCAGATCACAGAAATACACATTTTATCAACCGTTTGCCAGTTTTTGCACATATCAACAAGTTATTAGATCCCTTTATCACAGGCTGTATTGTATCAGTTCATCTAGCCAAGAGCAAGATGGTATACATGTATAGATAGGTTTTTTCAAATTTTAGTGATGTGATAATGATGCAGAATGCTTCTGCGGCAACCAAACAACAATTCCCATTGTGCGTTTGCGGTAATTAAAAGACTTGACAATAGATTGTATCCAACATCTTCCCTCTGGCTATCTTATAAAAAAGCAGTTTCAAGTCATTGACATTGACTGGGCTGATTAAAGGAACACATGTAATGTACAGAAAGATTATCAACAGAACTTTGGAAGTATTGAATGAAGTCCAATATTTTCCCTCAGGCTATCTTATAAATAGCAGTATCAAGTCATTGACATAAACTGACATGTTAAACAATTTAAGCATTTGAGCTATTAAAAGAACCCATGTACATAAAGATGGTTGACAGAACTTTGTACCTGTCCACCATTTTCCCCAGGCTACATTATAAATAATAGTTTGAAGTCATTTACATCTAGACTGACATATAAACAAAAATAGGTTAGCTTTTAAAGGAAGGCATGTATAGAAAGATCATTGACTGAAAATTATGATAGTCCAGCATTTCTACCAAGGCATCTATTAATTACACAGTTTCAAGTCCATGACATACTGTAGACTGACATTTGACCAAAAGCATGTGATCTAAATTAATGCATGTATATATATTAAGTATTTTTGATAGAAGTTTAGAAGTGTCTAACATTTTCCCCAGGCTATCTCATAATATCAGTATCCAGTCAATGACATCATATAGAAAAAAAAGCATTTGATCTAAATGAGCGCATGTATAGAAAGATTGTTGATAGAAGTTTGGAAGTGTCCAATATCATTATCCCCAAGCTAGCTCATAGATATCAGTATCGAGTCAATGACATCTATAAAAAAAAAAAACTTGTGTTCAAACAAAACAATAAGGGAACATGTGGCCGAACATGACACATACATGACGTGTGTGGAAAGATGGTTGACGGTTGTATTTAATTGTGGTCAAATTTATATAAAGCCATTGAAGACACCTTGATTTTGCTATAACATGCATTCTCCATAGACCGCAGTTCAAGTGGGTTAAAAATGACTCTTGTCTAATAAGAAGCACTGTCAATATTTCATGCTAAAAACATGCTGAAGACTGTTAAATGTATAACATGTATTTAGAGAAAAGTAAAGTATTCCAAAGAGCATGCATTTATAGCATTCTTGTACATAATAAGTCACGGTACATGTACATGTAGAAAGTGCAAGGGATCACCAGAGAGGATTCAGTTGTTGTTTAAGTTATCAATTAAAAGCATAAAACTAGTTGACTAGATAGAAAAAAATACTCAGGACTTTAAGTAAAATATATATCATGATACAGCTAGCTATGTTGCTTGAATGTGTTCAGTATGATTACTGCTTCATTAGGGACAAATGCCCCTAACCGAAACTTTAACAAAATGGCACGTCTAAAACATTATTTTGCTTGCTCGACCATGTTCAGTATATTAGCGTCATTCGGGATGAATGCCCTAAACAAAACTGGGAAAAAAAATATCATAATTTGGGTTCCTTTTTATCGACCACGACAGCTGAGAGAGCATTTTGGTACGTCCATGTCCCTTTGAGGGTACCATAGAATCCACTCCGTCGTCGGGTTGCCGGGCGTGATTAGGAACTGCCCATTTATCCCACCCCCTAAGGAAGAGAAAGATCCTGAATTGGGATTTTTTTCTCCTTATTTGGGGGAAACAAGATAATTAGTTCTCACTCAAGCTATGATAGTTCATCATTAGGTGAATCGCCTATGAACCAAACATCTGCTATTTTATAATGAAAAACTTTCTTTTTTTCTCTCTCTCTCTCTCTGAGGAAGTACAAAATAAAGATGTCTCAATTTCATTTTTTTTGTATTAATAAAAGTGGGTAAATCGTTAACTTTTCACTCAAGCCATATAAGTATATGCTAGCACAGCCACAGTTGTATAGCCTCAGCAATTGTATTCATGTTTACAATTTGTTCTGCTCTGCTGAAATGAAAGATGTCTAAATTGTGTGTAAATATGCAGATTGAGCATTTTCTGTATTTTCTTTTTTACAAATTGTACTTTTTACTCAAAATGAACATTATCTGTTAGCCATGATATTTTCGCAGACAGTTTCCAAGGATAGACACTTAATAAACTTATGAATTCCCCATCCAACTAAATACTTTTTTCACACAGCAACAAGGTTACCAAGTATCTTTAATCTTGTCACCAGTGAACCTGGTGTACGTACCATACATTAATGGTATGAGAAGTGCCATATCTCGTAGGCAAGGGGTTATAAGTGGTTCTCTGGAGGCAATCTCCTCGGTGTTTGACTGTTATCTATTATGTCAAGATCATCTTCATGTAATGACTGATTTCATTTCCACATATATTGTAGTAGTTTCAGGTTCACGACCATGTGGTTGCATTTATATAGTTACCACATGTTGACTGATTAGAGCCAATGATGGGTTTGCGTAATATGTTGGCCATTGCTGGAATCCAGATTTACTATGATTATGATATAAAATAAAAAACTAAAAATCGGTCATGTGACATAAATTTGAAACATTAAAAAAAAAGAAAAATGAAAAACAATCGTTGTATTCCTCTTACCAACTTCCCAGCATAAAGAACTAACAGAATTAATTGGGGTTCTAGGGGTGATGTTGACCATTGACTGAACTTTTCTTAAAGGAACACATACAGTATGACATAAATATGGGGTTAGGTGTTTATCCTGTTCCCCCCACATCAAGATATCGAGGAGAGGTACATGATCATTTTCTCTGAGTGGTATATGTAAGTTGACAATTGGCACATATAAGTGGGGCTAGGTTACACAAATGAAGCATGCTTTCATAATTGATTTGTCCCCACCAATTTTCACCAAAAAGGGCATTTTTCAAGAAAAATAGCAAAGGGAAACCTTTTATTTTTCTTTTGAGCCTTCATTCATAAATGAACCTTCATTAAAGATTAACCTGACCTACCATGACATATTCATTCATTTCCTCTTTTGGGCTTATCTAAGCTTGATTATTAGTTTACATTTGAATGTCTAAATTAAATAGGAAAACCAACAGGAAATAGAATGTGTTGCCATCCACCCAGAAATAAATCATTGCACCTAATTCTCAAGGATTCTAGTTAATTGATCAAGGGAATGTGCATTCCAATCTAGATACACAAATCAAATGTTAGTGACCCGCAATTTGCTTGAATGTTCAACTAATTTGGACTATCTGTCTATCTCGGATACAGTTTGTTTACATTTGTTCAAGCATTGATTTGGATTAAAACCAAACTGAAATCATGTATGTCGCTCTCCAGAAGTGACTCATTTAAAATCCAATTATCAAGGTTTCTTAAATAAATTAATAGTGAAGGAATTTATGGTTCTTTACTGAGATGTTGAAATGTGTTTTGATACATATTGGTTTTACATTTAGTTACTATTTTGAGATAAACCAAAGGAAATAGTATGTGTTGCCATCCATCCAGAAATAAATCATTGCAACTAATTTTCAAGGATTCTAGTTAATTGATCAAGGGAATGTGCATTCCAATCTAGATACACAAATCAAATGTTAGTGACCCGTAATTTGCTTAAATGTTTAACTTATTTTGACTTATCTGAGATTCATTTTGTTTACCTATTAATATTCATGTGGAGTATGTACATGTATATGTAACATCAAATGGAAATCAAATAATTAATTTAAAAACCCAATTTCCAAGGTTTTTGATTAATTAATTAATGGAAGTATTCATCTAGAAGCAAAGATGTGAGGGATTCTTTGCTCAAATGGTCTAGATTTATCTTGGATTTATATATATTTGAATATTTTATTTGGAGGAAAGCTAAAAGGAAATTGAATGTGTTACCCACCAGATATAAATCATTAAACACCTAAATTGCAAGATTTCTTTTAATTAATCATGGAAGTTATAATAATTGGATATACACAAATGCGACAGATCCTCTACTCAAATGTTCTTTCATTTTATCTGGAATTTAGAGGAAAGCTTGAAGGAAATTGAATGTGTTGCCCACTAAAAATAAATCTTTAAAAACCTAGTTTTCATTCAAGGTTCATCCATTAATTAGTCACGGGAAGGACAATTATCAAATCAGATGCACAAATGTGAGTGACCCCATTCTTGAATGTTCAAATGACCTTAGTTTAACCCGTTCCCTTCGAGATTTGGAAATATCCATCAAGACTTTGTACACTTGTATCCACTCGGTTCTCGTAATCAAGGGGTTAAAGGCTCATATGTTCAAATGACCTTAGTTTAAAGGCTCATATGTTCAAATGACCTTAGTTTAAAGGCTCATTTGTTCAAATCACCTTAGTTTAAAGGCTCATACATGTATATTCAAATGAATGTTGTTTATCTGATAAAACTTGACATATTCATTTTTTTACCAAATACAATTTTTAGGAAGACAGTCAGAAATGAAATGTGTTACTATTTAGAAATAGAGCAATTTAGAACCTAACATTGATGTTTTCTCATTAGATTAGTAAGAAAAGGATAATTGATCAAACTCTTAATTTCTCTTCTGAGGTAACAACAAATGTGTTAATTTCCTCCATCTTGGATTCAGTCTTGGAAAACAAAAGGAAATTCAATGTGTTACTCCAAGCATGGTGGCTTAGCGGTTAGAGATACCAAATACTTTAGAAATGGTACCTTCTGCCTTCTAGCCAGGCGCTCGGCATTTATAGAATGGGGAAGGGAAAGTTAATCACACGAGTTACCAGAGGACTGGCCCCTTCTGTAGCTTTCGCAACATTTAGTAGACGTGTGGCCTAGGGCTAATGAATCGGAGATAGGCGCCGCCTTATGTGCCAAAATTGACACGTGATGGACTTTTTACTCCGCAGAATTCAATTGTCATTGAAGGACGACTCTTAATCATTCAAGGAAAGAGTATTTAAACACATTTAATTTCCCATTTTCTTACTCAAAACTATGTAATTTCTCTGATCAATTCAAAGGAAGGCATCACAGTGATACCAAAAATAAAGCCCTTTGCCATTTTAATCCTGAAAGAGTTGTATTTATATGGCTACTGCAAGCATTTCAGTACTTGTGATAATGAGAACAGATATGTTTGTAGGGGTTCCAAATGACAATTAAAAAAAAAAAATTTGTGGTAACACTGACATCTTGTCCACATTTGCTTGGAATTGCCCAATAATGAAAACAGAAATGTGATCTTCTGCTCAATTTATGTTGAAAAAGATCGTCAAGTTTGTTTATGTGGTTTGTTATTTTCCGCAGACTTTAAATAACATGTTGGAGGAAGGGCAGTGGGAAATATAAAATGTGTTTCTCGACGGAAACCAAGCATTTAAAAGCTAATTTTGAATGTTCCTAGAGCCTGTAATTAATCAAGGAAAGGACAATTGAACAGGATACATGATATGCGAGACACATGATATGTGAGACAACTCTTGTTGTAAATTACTACATAAATCCTCTCCTTTAGACCGCATTAATGAATGATTAACGTGCCCCTGCCAATTTGCATCTCAAAGAGCAGCATTTTGTAAACTGGATTTCAAATGAAAAACTCTTGATGTGGGGGATTCTGACCTGTTGATTGGCTCTCTGTATTTAAATGTTCTTATCTTTGGATACAGGATGCTTTAACCTTTTGATGACAATTTGATATTAGTACATGCATGCTCCATATATACCACAGGCTGAGATATATTTTATAGGATATGAATGGGTTACATTTTGAGGTGTTAAATTCACACCCCCTTCTCTCCTGATGGGAAAACAGAAGGAAATGGAATGTGTTAGTCCGCAGAATTCAATCACTTGGCACTCGGCATTGAAGGACGACTCTTAATTAATGAAGGAAAGGGCGATTACTAAAGAGGATACACACATGAAGGAAAGGATGATTACTAAAGAGGATACATGTATGTGAGAGATCTCTTCTGGGAATGTTCATGTAATGAAATGTTCTCTCATGGTGGTTCTTTGAAGCAAGACTTTATCAGCGATTAGACAGTGAATATAATGAAGCAACTTCCCTTGACTCTGGCTAAATTAAGAAGGCGGCCCGTCATATGATTACATCTTTTTGTGAGAATTGCTGTTAAATGCTATTTAACTTACATGTTGTTAGCACTTACATTTCAAAGATGAATAATTTAGTACATGCATGTTTATCTATCTATAGGCATGGCATCAAAAAGCAGGAATTCCTTTTCATGGTCTTACATTAACCCTGGCTATTAATATGACATTGGATCTTTTTGGATATTGTTTTCTAAATTGCATTTATGTGTTACAGTCAAAGGTGTATGCACTGAGGAGACAGCATTTATTGTTTTTCTAAGCATGGGGTCATTATTGACATACAGTCTGCTGCATAGGGATTCTAGAAAAGTGGCCTTTATACGTATTGTAGACCTAGAGCAGGTTTTTACTATAATAGACAGGGGTTTTATTAGACAGGTTCATTTACACACAATCTGGTGCTAAAGAGAGTGAAACAAAGAATAAGTCTTTATATACAGTCTAAGTCAAAATAAACTTTCCACATTACTGCAGTAATCCCTATTGATGTGTACAAATCAATAGGGATTACTGCAGACAAACGTTAGGGTGGAAAGTTTATTTTGACCAATACTGTACAGGTGGTTACTAGAGCATGTTTCACATATTTGAGTAATACAATTAAACTCAAACAAACTCACATCTACTGAAGATGTGGAACTACTTTAAAATTAACCCGCTCCCTTCAAGATTCTGAAATCTCCATAGACTTTGTACACAACCCACCCGGTTCCCGTGGTTAATGGGTTAAGCCCTTTTCTACGAGGACCTGACACCCCAGATGGGACCCTGTTATCTCAGGTCCCCACAAAAGGCTATTTTACATATATTTGTTTAAAATTCATACATGTGTCACTTTTCATAGCAAATAGATGACATACAAAAATGTAGATTGAAAGATCTGATCTATAATTTGACATATACTTGTGCTCCCATGAAAAATTTCAGGAACATTTCTGTCCAGAAACAGTGTAGTGAATTTTGTATTCTTACTGAGCAATTATATAACATTATTTTGTTTACAATTGAATTGTTGTGTCTTCTGCAGGATGGTACAGTTGTGTGGCTACTAACGTTGTGGGCAGTGCAAGAACATCTTTCTACTTGTCTGTGACTGGTAAGATTTGTTGTTCCTTTTTTGTAATACTTTCTTTTTTTAAATAGCTTTAGCACGATTGAATAATGTTTTGATTGATCATGCAACAATAATGAAACTTTAATTGTTTTTCGCTTATTCCCTTAAATATTCTAATTATCTATAATGTAAAATAAAAGATTGTTTTTCCCCTACAAATTAATTTTTTTTAAATTGTGTCTCACATGAATTATGACATTCAAATGTTTATGCAGATGTAACTTGTATGTATCACATTCTAAGTGCGGATTTATTATTTTTTTATTATCTGATGTATTGTCTAAAAATTGTAAATAGGAGCTTTATGACCCCCAATCTTTGAATAGGGTCCATTCAAATTGCATTGTATTTCAACCTCGTCTCCACAAGATGTTCCCGGTCAGCCCATCACCTTATAGGGATATGCCCTGTCCGCAACAGCAGTGTACTTGGTATAGACTGCTGGGGGAGATGTTGCAGATACTACCCACTTTCAGGTTCAGTAATACTTAAAATAATCATAAAATGATTTTATTTTCAACCTCTTCTCCACAAGATGTTCCCGGTCTGCCCATCATCCTAGAGGCCTATGCACTGTCAGCCACATCAGTGTCCCTGGTATGGACCGCTGGGGGAGATGTTGCAGATACTACACACTTTCAGGTTCAGTACAAACCAAGGTATGTGCATCTCCCTTCATTTGTATGCATTTTGAAAACAGAAGACAGTGTTGCTGTGCACTAAAAAACAACAACAAAGAAATGCTTGTGAGTTATTTATTGAATTTGCTTCACAAACTGGAAAGTTTATTATTTTAATATCGTTATTAAGAAAGTATATTATCATCATAAACAAACATGATCAAAACACACAAATATGTTTGATGAATGATACCTGTATGTAGTATTTTAATTGTCAGAATCAATTCATTTCCCTCCAATCAGTGTCACACAAGACTGGATAACGTCTGTAGATAACCTGCAAGCCGCCTATGGCAGCAACACATACAGACTGACTGGACTTCAAGAGAACAGGGAATACCACGTCAGAGTCGTAGCGAAAAATGTTGTTGGACAAACGCCGAGCATTGCTACCGCCGTTCTCACGCCCGCAGTCACTGGTGAGTGTGAGAAATTGAATGCAACTACCTTTTTCATAGTCTCTGCAGGAAGTTTTGGAGAACAAACAGTAGGAATTACTGCCAGTTTATTCAGATTTTTAAAAAACAATCAATGATGAATAATGATTATGTAGAAGGCTTATAATGCACCAATTCCATCGTTTTAAAAAATTGCTCAGGGGCCAGCTAGAAAGTTATCTACACACAATGAAAAAAAAAAAAGAACAAAATGTTATTATATATATTTTTGGTATAATTGTGCACCTTATTGTTTGTATTTTGTTTAAGCCTACAATTCTTACTTTGTTTTTCTTTTAAGAACCTTAGAGGTTGATAGTCCCCCATTTTTACATCCTTATTTCATTTTCTTTCTTCTAAAGGTCCTTCTGAGCCGAGGAATGTGGGAGTATCGTCCTTCAATGCAACGTCAATCAGCCTGGTTTGGGAAATTCCAGTGTCAAGGAGCGGACCGATCGACACATATGTCATAGAGCACTACAAAGCAAGCAATAATGGTGAGTTGTTTAGGGTTAAGTTGGTGCAACAAATCTCCCCACATGCCAAAGGGCATTTGAACAGGCCCTGTTGCAGAAAAAGATACAATCGATTGTAAAGTTGCAATTAATTGTAAGTCAAATCATGTGACTAAACGTGCAAATCTGATTGGTTGAAGCGTGCACATTTTTTGACTTACAATTAGTTGCAACTTTACAATCGATTGCATCTCTTTTTGCAACGGGGCCAAGGACTGATTGATTTGACTATAACATGTAATCTGATTGATTTAATCTCCATAGATGGAAGCCCAAGTATTTTGGGGGCTAGTCCTAAATGGGTTAAAAGATTATTCATGCAGAGGCATTTACCTCCTACCGGGTCCCAATGTATACACCTTGGTAGAGAGCAGAGATAACGGTTTGATGTCTTTCTGAAAGACAAACGTAGTGGGAATTCGATGGTTACAAATGTTTGATGGTTCACATGATTAGAAAGGGTGTGATCTACCAATCTTGCCTTACCACGTTAGGGAGTTGAAAACTATTGCGGTTATTTGTGCAGCACAATCCTGATAAACACCATCATCATGACTAATCAATGTGACGCTGATCAGCCAGGTTAATAGGAGTTTCCGCTTTTTAGAAAAGAATCAAAATATTTTTAAAAGAAAACAATAAAGCTAGCAGTTATGGTGAATGAGACATTTTGACTATTCTTTGATCTGTTCTTTGTTTCCGCCCTTGTCCAGATTATGGCATGCTAGAGATCCCCGGTACCGGTCAAGCGACCATTACGTAGACAGTCTGCAACCGATAACTGGAATTTATCATCTGTGGTTGTTGCTATGCCTATAATACTACAACAGCTTTCATAGAATAGATTTGTTAATGTGTTTTACTATGATTTATGTGAAATCATTTCTCTTTTGTTCCCCCTTCCTTGTCCAGATTATGGCATGCTAGAAATCCCTGGTAGCGGTCAAGCTACCATTATGGGGACGATAGCAGGACTGCGACCGGTGACTGTATATCATCTGAGAGTGTGCGCTGCTACGCTGTACAATGGGACTAAACAGTGGGGGAACTGCTCAGAGCTGATTCAGCAGCAAACTTTACCGGCAGGTAAATTTACACCATATGAATCATGCTTTTTTTTATAAATAATAAAAAAGAATAACTCTTGACAATGGACAGTCAACCTGGTCGAAATGTTGAGCCCCTCCTACTACCCATAACTCATACCAGCGCTGTAGTTCTTTTTTAGAACTACAAGCTCAAGAAAGAATAACAAGAGTCCTTTCCAGGACTACTACAGTCTTTTTTTAGGACTACCCAAGAAAGAATACCAACAGTCCTTTTCAGGACTCTCCAATCACTCCCTTTTCACATGGTACAACGGCAAGCCAACTGTATACAAACAAATATTTAAACAAAATTGTGAAATATGTTGTTTTTTCAATACTGCTATATTGTATAATAGAATGAGTACAGATGAGTATATCATTTCACATTGTGCATGAAAGTGATTATTTTACCAGTTTTTGTGCAAGGGGTTTCCCAAAATGGTTTGTAAGCTTAATATTTTACCTTGTTATTTTGTCTGCTTATGTATTCAGCTCCAGATGCAGCCCCTATGAATGTGAGTGCTAGGACAGTATCAGCAACAACCATCAATGTGGCATGGAACGTAAGTATTTCATCATAGAACAAAATAACAATATGTAAATCTTTATGCATGTAATACAATAAAAGTAGCACAGGTGTATTCATACTGAGTCTCATTTAAAAGTGTAAACAAACATTAGGGTACTTAAGGCTAGTAAATTAAATTTGAAATGAATTCTGAGAAAATATTTCAGGTAGAAAAGTTGTGTTTTTGTACTAAATCGATGGTAGAATATATGGATTACTCATTAATATCTTTCAAATAATATATTGTTTGTGTATAATTAAAAGTTGTAGGTGTTGATCCTCAGTTAAAAAAATGTTCCCTCCCTACTTGCTTTTGTCCTAACCAGCCCATCCCAATGTTTAACGAGAACGGACCAGTCCAGGGCTACCGGGTCCTGTTCAGAGAAGCCCAGAGTCAGTTGGACTACTCGATGCAGGAGGTAACCATGGATACGACCTCTGCCCTGCTCGTCAGGCTGTCGCCGTGGACAACCTATGAGGTTAAAGTTCAGGGGTTCAACGTTGAAGGGGCAGGGCCTGGGAGCACGAACGTTGAAGCAAAGACACTGGCTGCAGGTAAAGCATTTGATTTGGGGAGAATAAATTAAAATGAGCAAACATATATAGAAAAAGGAGTACATTTTTAGACAATAGAAGGGTGAGTTTTAAGTCCTTGGTTGAGAAAGAGAAAGGCACTTTTTGTACAGAGATAATCATTCAAAGTTTGGGAGCCCAGTAGAAACCAAATTCAGTTTTCTATAATCATTGATAACTGTTTACAAAATTAGAAATTGTTATCTGCAAATTTGGCATCACATAGAGGAAGTTGTAATCTACATTATGGCAAGCATGAATCAATTTAACCAAAAAATGAACTAGCGTGTTTATCACTCTCACCAGACGATGTATTCTCAAAAATGATATTTTCCATGTTTTTTTATTGACCAATGATACATTTTATAAATTTCACAAATTGATTGGATGAAAAATCACATCAATTATGATTTTGGGTGATGACTTATTGAAAAGATTTTGACATAATAAGTTTTGTAAATGGTATGATTCATTTGTTTTATCTCTTTTCTTTGTCCCTCTAAACAGCCCCATCAGGGCCCCCACAAGACGTGGTACTGTCCAGCCTGAATCAGACTGCAATTAGCGTAGCGTGGCAGGTAAATTGATTCTGTTATTATACATGTAGTCTGAGGAAGAAAGTTTGTTTACCCATTCATAACTAGTCCTGTAAAACGCTTGACCATTGGTCTATGGAGAATGCATGTTAATATACCAAACTCAAATTGTCTTCAATGGGTACAGCATATTTAGGACTGTTCCCTAAAATACTTGGGCTGGGGTGGTATTCTGTAAGTTCATCCTAAAGTTGATCCTTATGAGTTGATCTTAAGATCAACTTTTAGAACTCCCTGAGATCTGCAAAATTGGTATTCTGTATAAAGTTGATCTTAGGGCGATCTTAGCATGAATAATGAATACTTAATCTGCGTCATGAAGATGTAATCTAACCAATCAGAGATTGCCTCTTATCTTAATTTAACCCTGGGGGCATGGCTTCGGCTACTCGAGTTTGATTGTTTCTCCGCGAACAACAAACACACGGCGCGAGTTTCATTGTCCACTGAGTGCGCGTTATCTTGTCTTACGTGCTACTAATTTTGCAAATATTGTTGCATGTATTATACAATGGCTAAGACATGGTAGGGGCAGTCTTATATTTTAGGAGCGCGCGTTGATCCTAAGTGCAGTTACAGAATACGTCTTATCTTAGGACGGGTGATTTACATCAATTTGCATACCTAAGATCAACTTCTTGGAGTTGATCTTATCTTCTTAAGATCAACTTTAAGAGCAACTTACCTCCTAAGATCCTTACAGAATACCACCTCTGGTGTCTACAGAGAACTACTGTGTATTATACCACAATCAAATCATCTTTCATGAGTTAACCATTTAGAGGACTGGTCCCTAAAATATTGTTGTTGTTGTACGTGGTCAATTAATCCACAATTGCTGCTCTTTACCAAGGTGTATAAATGGGTACCATGGTCGGGTGATAATTAGCCTTTGCGCCATCATCAGTGGCAGCACGGCTAGTATGCCCGGGGAGTTGAGAAAGTATACAATATTATTGTGTGGGTTTGAAATGTACCTGATGACCATGGGTAATGTTAATAATTGTGTGCCTCGGAATAGGTTACCTAGATACATGTAGATGGCGCTTCATAAATGCTTGATAATATTATTATTATTATTGTCTATGGAGAATGTGTAATTATACAGTCAACAGAAATCCCCTGAAGAAAAAAAAAATAATGTTATGCCACCTGTCTATAGAGGTCACCTGTCAAAAGGTGTCACTTTTCCCTTTTATAGGTAATCACTGTATATACATAGTTGGGACTGTATGTCATGTGGAAGTAGCAACAACTTTGAATGTTCATATCATTTTGCTTGTGCCCTTTTACGCATCTAAAATATAGCCTGTTCGTTCTGCACAAAGACAAGGCCCCATTGACGGATACACAGTGTTCTACAAAGAAGCGTCTGCTGTGACTTTTTTGGAAATCGATGTTGAATTCATAGAGTTGACGCAGATCATATCAGGTAAGATGATATTGAATTAATTGGGGTTTTAGAATGGTTTAATAGACCGTCCTGCTTGTTTGATATCTTAACTTTGCAGAATAGTTTATCCATGCATCAGATCAGGATTTTGTTTTATGAAGTAAGTTCCTCATAACTATTACTGATTTTAATTTTCTCTTGAATTTATATTGTAGTTGCATATATTTGTGACCGGCTATAACAAAACCCTGCACTTGTCGGTAAAAATAGATTTTCATACCATTAGAAAGGCCTCATCACAAGCTTTCATTTGATGATTTGTTCTAACAAATTGGTCAATAATTGGCAAAGATATGATTGTTTCAATTTTACAATCATAATTCTTTTACGCATATTATGTGAACTTAAAATCCCATTTCTTCAAAACATGAATTACCGACAAGTGCAGGGTTTTGCTATAGCCGGTCACATTTGTTGGTTCACTGTCATTATCATACTAACTGTAAACATGTAAGCATGTAGCACACTATAAATACTATGATGTGCACAAACTACAACAATAACAGATAGTGCTATTATATACAATTTGGAGCATATTACAAAGTTACAGAAAAGGTTCAGTTATTATAGCTAAATCTTACTGATGAGCAGGGCTCAGGAATTGCATTGTTATTTATAATTCTTTGCTTCCTTGTGCAGGTCTAAGCAAAGCCCAGTCCTACCAGGTCCAGGTCCTGGCCTACAATGTTGTGGATGGTCTGAAGCTGAACGGTCCCAGGACTGAACTAGCATCTATCTCGACTGCAGATGGAAGTAAGTTTTAAAGGGATACCTGTATTAGTGTCTAACTCCACGAAAATTACTTGGAGCTTCTTTGTTTCTCTTCTACCGTGTTGTTTAGCTTATGGTAAGAGAAGAATAAAATAGGGTTAGATTTGTTCAAATGCCCCTTTAGTATGACGATATCTATCATTCAGCTCAAGAGCGTTAATGAATGGTCATAAACCTCATAAACGTATTTTCGCTTTTTTAACCAGGAAAGCAGTGTTCTTTTTCAATGAAACTTTCACACATCATTCGGACATATCTTTCAATGATTTTGGTACAGGATTGAAGTCTCAAATGTCATTTTGGGCAATATCTGACACTTTACAGGTGCACCTTTAAGTCAAAATTTCTAGTTAATATAACAACAAATTTGTTTTGATATTGTTTTATCCATATAGTTCAATAAGATGACCATTGGTCAGTGATGTTTAGCAATTGAGGGTAAAACAAACATAAATACACAACAAGTAAATTTATGTTAAAATGCATCAATTGTACAGCCCCAAAAAACAACAACAAACTAAATAAATAACTAAATGAATAAAATAAAATAATGATGAGAAGTGATGTGCACCCTTCCCCCATGGCTGTTGTGCTTTTGTCAATGTTGTTTTTAAAAATTTCTTAAGAGGTGTTGATGCATGTAAATATTGAAAAAGTTTTGCTTTTACTTTACTCTCCCTCTTAAAATGAGATTGAATGCTAAATCTACATTTATTTGGTTATTTGTATCTGTCCCCAGTCCCTGGTCCTATAACAGGACTGACAGCTGTGCAGGCCTCGGACTACATCCTGTTGCAGTGGAACCCACCCCTCGTCACAAATGGGAGAATCCTCGGCTATGTCGTCACCTACATGGCTGTGAACACCGATCCCATGACGACTACTACACAGCAAGCCCCGCCCACTGGGTCGATGACTGAAGCTGCTTTCCCCTCCAATGTAGACACAAAAGGTAAGTTTATTTTTTAGTAAAAGTGTTTTTGTCCTGTTTTTATTGTTTTAACTTGTTTCTGTGCTATGAAAATTAAAGAAACCAGTGAAAAATATTTTGTTATCTTCATAGATCTTCTTGATTTGTTTTTCTTATGAGGGTTCTTTTTCTGTCTTTTTTGTTGTTGCATTTACCCTAGGCTTACTCCCATTCCTGTAAACAGTATAGAATATTTTACATTTCATATACAAAAACAGAAGGGTGGGAAGGTCATATATTGGTCAATTGTTTATTCATGCAGAATAGTATGATGATTTAATGACAAACAAATTTGTTTTTATCCTGTTCATTGTTTTTTATTAAAAATATGGGCTAATGAAGTTTGCCTCCTTATTCTCATTCTTTTACTAAGTACGTTAGCAAAGAGACTCGCAGAGCATGAGAAAGAGGCAGGCGATAGACCAGTTTGCAAACGAGACAGATGGGCACGGTGGGAATGATGGACTCTCAAACTTGGCTGATAAACTTAACCAGAAATCAAATCATTTAGCTTATTTCATCGTCATTCTTTAATGAAAATAAGTATCACTCCACATTCTCATTCTTCCTTACATCATCATCGAACAGACTCGCAGAGCAGGAGAAAGCGGCAGGCGATAGACCAGTTTGCAAACGAGACCATGGGCACGGTGGAAACGATGGACGCCCAAATCTCGCTGACCAATTTGCGACCGGAAACCGAGTTCTGGATTGGAGTGGCTGCACGGACAAGTGCAGGTTATGCAGCCGAACTTGTCAGCATTTACGTCACTACAGGTAATGGAAAAACTGGAATGTTTTCACTGAAATACACTTTGGCCCGAATGAAGTAAGATAAATTATGCACTGATTAATTGAGAATTAATGTTTGTAGTATCCATCTCCATCTGCTGCCTAATTATCATGGCCTAAAATCTAAAAAGAAAATATATCAGACCTGCTTTTGTTGTACTTAAAGGGGACCACCAGGCAAAGAACAACACATAATTATATGTTTTGGTACCCTTTTGTGATATCAAATAGATACCAAACATTTTGCAAAGGGTTGTGTAATTCTTAACCCTATCTTAACTGGGCTATTTGAGACCAGGTTTTTACTGGGGGGGGGTCAATTTGACCCCCCCCTAACATCTCGGAGACCGCTCGTCTGATTCACGCGAAATTTTGCATGGAGGTACATTGAAGTGTTAGCGACGCGTTCATGTTTTCGTTTCATCGATCCAATGTTAAATATGCAAATTATATGCATATTAATTAGCGAAAAACGCTAATTTTATGCAAAAATCCTCTTTTTGTCTGTAAATCACTAAATATTGCTCAGAATATGCTGATTTTGTACATGAATATTCTCTATGACTTAATTAACATGTTTTCAAAAAAAAATTTTTTTTAATGTGTTTCTTTGTTTTTGGAATTTCTTATGTATTTCTTTGTTTTTTCGACTTATGTTTTTTATTGTTTTTTCCAATGGAAATAATTATTGACCATTATCCAACCATTTTTAGCCCAAAATTACATAATTGCAGTGATTAGAATGAAAAATAATGAAGATTTTGTCTTTTCTAGGAAAAAAATCAATTTCCATAGGATTTGTACACAAATCACAAAATTTAGCGATTTTTGGGCCGACGCTCACTTACAAAAGGTCACGTGACTTTAGAACGGTATACCCGGTCTTCGCAAATTTGGTCTCAAAAGTTGCGCAAGACTTCAATGAAAAAACTCATGAAGTCACGCGGCAATATCAGCGCGCGTTGCAGAATTATCGCGCAAAAAGTCGAGGGGGGGGTCAAATTGACCCCCCCCCAGTTAAGATAGGGTTAAACAAAGCAAGTAATTACCACCACTTTATACGGAACCACTATTATTTCCTGGTTCCGTACGGGCCAAACATTTGCGAGTGTGCCAATGATATTCACGGGTACGTTTGGAGACAAAAGAATCCCGGACGATTCGTTCGCTCTGGAAAAGTAGTCTTCGTACATGCAGACCCATGTACGCATGCTTTAGAATGATGATGCGTTTTCCAATTATTTGTTTTTTTCTGGAAACGTATTTTTGTGAACTTGTTGATGGAATGGACTACTAAAGATGTTACCTTTCATTTATAAGAATATTATTTTTGGGTGGTGGTACCCTTTAATAGACCACATATCCCTAAACTGACCAGCCCACAGCTCCAAGGTGTGTAACCCGTTCCCTTTGAGATTCTACAATCCCCATAGACTCTGTACATAGCCCACCCGGTTTCCATAAGGAATGGGTTAAGTGACATCTGTCTTAGAACCTGTGACTCACTGTATCTGTTTTAATATCAGAGTCAGTTTGGGACCTTAGCTTTCGATCATAGCATAATCTTTGTCAGAGGCTACATTTTAGTCTCTGAATAAGATTCTGCAAGGACTGATCAAAAACTAAGGACCCCAATTGACTTTCTTTTTTCTTTTTTTTCACTTTCATTTTTTTTTTTTTTTTGTAGGTAAGTTTCTATCAGTATTAATTTTGTCTTCATTTGTTTTGATTTAAATGTACCAGGTAAACAAAATATCAATCCTGAACATTCTCATATCTAGCCAACCGTTTTATAGACTAAACAAAATATTCAACATTTGTATGAATTTTTCTTGCTTTGTCTAAACTCTTAATAAATTGAATTGAATATTATTTATTTGTTTGTTTGTTTTAACTTCAGTAATGTTGCTGTGTTACAGTGTTAAAATACGGTTTTCCACACAAAAAATCCCCCCAAAAAATAAACATTTATAGAAAAGGAAAAATAGAAATAGTGTTGCAAAACAATATTACATTGTATTAAAATCTGCTTCATAAATATGAATAATGATTGTGACTTATTTTTATTTTTGTGTAGGTAAAAGACCTGTCACGCCTAAAGCAACCAGTGTCAAGCCGACACGGTCCGTTACTCAGATGACTTCAACACCTCAATCAGCTGAAGTGGGTTTCTTCAATCTCTTCAATCTGCCCAAGTAAGTAGAATCATCATCAGTATCAGTATCATCATTATCATCTTCATCATCATCATCACCACATTATTATCACCATCAAGTAGACATATGATAATTAAAATGATCCATTCACTTCATAAAGTTTTTCAAAAGAGCTATGGATCACTTTAAGGCACAGGTACACACACAGGCAGAGGAAAGGGGGGGGGGGGGGGGGGGACACAGAGCAATGTGAACATTGACTTTTATATTGCTACACAGGCATTTTTAATTTAAATTATATAGGCTTTTTTCAGCATTTTATTTTTGTTATCAAATTGATACAACAAATAATGTCCCTGTATTGTTTTTTTGTTTGCAGGACATCCCTCATCTTATTCCTGACGCTAATCGGAGTTGGCTTTCTGGCCATTGTCCTGGCTATAGCCGTCCTCTCTGCCTGGTGTAGTGGACGCAGGAGAACGCATCACGTCAAGAGGAAAGCGACTCTTTGTAAGTCATTTTAAACAGTTGTTTATGCCTCTGCAACAAAGTGGCCATACATATATATGTAATAAACACTAGCTTTTACACAGTAAGTACCGAGCATGGTGGCTTAGCGGTTAGATTGTCTGCCTCATGCACAGGAGGTCCCAGGATCGAACACAGACCGGGTCATACCAGACTTGAAAAAATGGAACCTTCTGCCTTCTTGCCAGGCGCTCGGCATTTATAGAATGGAGAAGGGAAAGTTTATCACAAGAGTTACCAGAGGACTGGCCCCATTCCGTAGATTTCGCTACATTTAGTAGACGTGTGGCATAGGGATAATGAATCGGAGATAGGCGCTGCCTTATGTGCTAAAATTGGCACGGGAAGGACTTTTTTAAATCAAGTAGAGTTTTAATTTTGATTGTGATTGTATTTCTAATTATTTTACTTATTCTTGTTTATTTCTGCATGCAGTAATCCCCAATGATGGCAGGAACTCACCGGGGAGGAGCACCCCCACCGATCATGAACTAGGCATCGACAACCAATCAAGATCAGTCAGGTGAGCTTAAGAATATCAGCCAAATACAATGGCGTAACTATGGGGGATGCAGGGGGGTCACATGCCCCCCAATAATTTGAAAATAACAATAAAAAACATAAGGAGAAAATCTTTTTAGAAATAATAAAATACATAGGGTGTGCACCCAAAGTAATATAACACAATTGATTTGGTTCTAATGAGGTGTTTTCCTATAACCCCGTCACCTTATTGCACCTCACTGTTGACTGGTTCTAATGCGGTGTTTTCCTATAACCCCGTCACCTTATTGCATCTCACTGTTGAAAGTGGGATGGGGAATTCATAAATAAAGACTATGGGTGGAATTCACAAAGGAGGTTTGTAGGAGGTTTGTACAAACCATGATTTTACCATGGTATACATCTATGGAATGCTGCTCGTATACAAGTAAATTGTAAATCAACATTGTTAACAAGTAACAAGTTTACATTCTTTCTCCATCAGTTTACAAATGGCATTCCATAGATGTAGACCATGGTAAAACCATGGTTTGTACAAACCTCCTACAAACCTCCTTTGTGAATTCCACCCAATGTCTTCACCCCTTGTGGTACGAACTGGCTTCTTTGAAACTAATTGTTTTATAGAGATTTTGCTCCAGACTTATCTTCCACATTTCCCCCTAGAGTAATACATGCAGCTCTCATTCAATAGCCGTGGAATAGAAGCTCATGGGGGGGCTACCCCTCACCCTTCTCACCCATGCTACTCTGTCAGTTGTAGATCATATTGAATACAAAATCTGTTTTGAGATAAAAACCCAACCTTAAATATTAATTTTTTCCTCCACAGCAATAGCTCGGTGTACAAGTCGCACTCACCCAGCAACAGCAGTGGAATGGGGGGCTCAATGGGGCTACCCCCCACACCCGCCACGATGCCCATGATGGACTCCCAGCCCCTGATCCACGACGGTCACCACGGCGACAACGCCGACCTGCTGGACTCTAATCGGCCCCGAGCGAGCTCGTCGCCGGCGAGCGCCCAGCTCTCTGTCAAGCATGCACTGCCCAGGTTGACCCTGCCCGCCACGGCGTCGGTCAATCTGTATCCAACTGCTCCAAGTAAGTGCATTCATGAGAACTTTTAGAAAGATGATGATGATGTGGGAGATGATGGTGTTGGTAGTGATGATGATTACATACATGTATGATATTTATCTAGCTATTCAAATAACTGCAAACAAGCCTCTAAACACTTTAGAGAAGAATAGTATACAGATGAGTGGGAAATAAAGAGAATTGTGACAATGATGATGATGATTATGATGGTGTTGATGAGTTTAAATATGATATTCTTCAAATACTATGAGTACACCTAGTTTTCTGTTTCTGTTTTCTGTTCAGAACGTTTAACTGACCCTTTAACAAATGATGATTACTTGTAGGATACTTCATTTCATAAGATTTCATTGGATTTGTAGACCAGTGAACATGGGGAGAAGTTTTTGCCCCGATCTTTATAGCGGCATCTTTGAAACTTTCAACTGATATTTCTGTATTTTAGGATACTAAGGTTCAGATTTTACCACATAAGCCATTTTTATACTCGATATTGATCAATTAGTTTGGCCAAAAAAGATGCTTCCAATAACTCTGATATTTAGCTTTAAATGAATCAAAGCAACCATTTTTTAAAAATTATTAAATGAGAAGTTTGTCATAATTGTCAGATGGTGGGTCTGAAATGATTTGTTGTAGAGCTTTCAATAGTTATTCCCAGTGGTGGATTCAATCAAATGGTGGGAGTTCGTAGGAAAATCTCAATGGGTTGCGTTTACATTTTCCTTAGGTACACAATGCATTTCAAGCTTGGCTGATTCGCAGACACACCCACTGCAGAGCTATTGTTGCACCCTGTATCGTTAACTGACAGATTCTGTTTGTTTGATGGAGGAAAAGAATTGATTTATACAATTTTTCCTGGTCTGTTTTATCTTTTTTTTTGGTCAGTGTACTGTTAACTGTCAGATACTATTTGTTTGATGGAGGGAATGAATTGATTTAAATTTCCTGGGCTTCTCTGTTTTTTTTAGATTTTAGGAAGAAGTTTGGAGACGGAGGTGCCATGGTACAAGAAAATGTTTCCATTATTTAGTACAAACACTTCCAGGCATAAAGATACAATTACGGCTCTGTCGATTTGGCGAGAAAAGCTCCATTCATGCCAGTGTCAACTTGTCAACATTGTTATCCAGTTAAAAGTTAACACTATAATGTCACAGAAAAACATTAAAGAATTCAGCTTTTGTGGAGAGAGAATGGTTTATTTCAAAACACTTTTAATCGTTTTAAGTCAGATTTTTGAGAAAATGTTTGTATGTTGTGTGGTACGTACATTACATGTTTAGCAGTGGAACAAATTATTGTTATAGTCGACAAAGGAATGGTCCAATTCCATATGTAAAATCAATGTTTATTGTCTAATTTAAGACTGATCGATATGTAGTGTGCATTCTTTCTGATCATGAGATTCCGAGTTCGAACCCTGCCCACTGCCTTTGTCCTTCAGCAAGACAATTTATCCACAGTTGCTGCTCTCTACCCAGGTGTATAAATGGGTACCATGGTCGGGTGTTAATTAGCCTTTGCGCCATCATCAGTGGCAGCACGGCTAGTATGCTCCCCGGGGAGTTAAGAAAGTATGCAATATCATTGTGTGGGTTTGAATATGCGCGGTAGAATATATATACATAGTTTCTGCGCTCTATAAATGATTTATTATTATTATTATTATTATTATTATTATTCCTAACCATGTTGACTTCATGTATACCACTTGTTGATTATCCCACGTTTCTTTAAAATTTAATTTAAAAGACTATTAGTGTTAAAAATGTATTTAAAAATTGAGCAAAGAGTGCTTGGTCCAATCATTTCTTCCAAGGCTGTACATTTTTTTTAACCAAAAATTGCCATCCTTCATGCATAATACATTTCAGGGTCCGTTGATTTGTAGAAAAACTCACTGTGGTGTCATTGTAAAGCTCCACTGCATGGTCATTGTAGGTTTGACAGTATATAAATACGTAGTCATTCATACTCTTTAATCCTTTCAACCTTTTTAAAAAACCTTTAATATTTCAAAACCTTTCAAGGCACAAGTTATTAAAAAACAGATATAAACGCATAACCGGCTCTGGAAATGATTAGACGCAGCTCCCTCCGGAAAACAGCGCAAATGCTTACACTGGTAAACAAAACTAATTCTTAGTAGTACTTTTAGCTGAATTTAGCTCTTGAAGGGAGAAAATTAATTCATTTTCACACATCAGCAAAATTTGAAGCGATCATAATAATTTCAACAAATTGTATTTTTTATGAGTTTTATTACTTTAGTATCAAATGAAAGCTAATGATAAGACATAAGTGCTTTCTGATTCTCAATTCTGATCTTTTTCCGCAAGAGCGCCTGATCACTTTATAGTCAAACCTGCTTTAGAGATCACCTACGTATAAAGACTACCTCCCTATTGAGACCAGAGACACAACCCCTAATTATCAGGAAAGCAGTTGTTGGCAATGTGTCTTTAAAGACCATGCACTTTTTCATAATGACCTCTTTTTTATTTCTTGGGTGGTCTTTTATGACATTTGGACTGTCAAACAGTATGATTTTAGCGATAATTGTTTATCTATTGTAGTACAAACACCATACACAATAC